>VSMD01098735.1:0-30144 GCA_008750895.1 Mirza zaza
AAATAATGCTATAGTATTTGAGGACCATATTACAATTAGAAATATTGAAAAGTCTTAAAATATTAGTACTGGGAATATTATAGCCCAAAAGAAAAAAAAAAGAGTATTTCAAAACAGAATGAAAGGCTTGATACAAGAAACACTATAAACAAGGAAGATAGCCAGCAGCCTTTTGTTAATTGCTTACAAAGAAGTAGTGCCAGTTTTAATTTTTAATTGCAAATGGCTATTTTGGCAGATGAAAATGCCAGCAGAGCATGTTTTATCCTAGCCCAGTGGTGTGAAACTACTTGAAGCCCAATTGTTGAACAGCCACAGCTCATAGTTATGTTTAATGATATGTAGATGTTTCCATTTTAATTTCCTTTTTCTTCAACCATTTATGAGTATGTTATTTGAAGTTTTACTTGATTGCAACCTAGGAGACAGATTGGCCACACAACTGTATTTTTTCATAATTAGTGAAATTCTTTGATGGGTCTCCTTTGCAGTCAGTTTGAAGAATGAGTTTCTTAAACATTATTGAAGTCACCAATTTCTGAACTTAAAAATAGTTTAAACTTTTCTCATTATATACATTTGTATAATATGTGTGTGCATACACTTTCTGTACTCACACAGATGCACATACAACATAAGCATATACACACACTGTATCCTTTAGCGAAGAATTAATGTTAGTGTAAGTATGTACATTTGCCTTTGTTTTGTTCACCTAAAAGTAAAATAAGAAACTTAAATAAAATGTAGTTTAGAAGTAGAGTCTTAAATTTACCCTTGATAATATAGAAATTGCCTCATAATCTAAAAGGTAGTGAAATTTGAGTGTACATGATGATACACATTTTACAAATCCAGTCATTGTGGTCATGGTCACCTGTGAGGTAATTCTAGGATCTCTTTTCCATTTTCAGTCAGTGCCAGGATGATCTTTTATAATCATAATGTCATAATCCATTGTTTCTCTTCTTTTTTAACAGTCAATTCAGATTAACATTAAATTAATAGCCCTTATATGTATCAGGGCATGTGCTCAATGCTGGTTGTTTGAAAAAAGGAGATGATGTGAACTTGACCCCAAGGAAATTGCATTGGGGAATATAGTGAGATTTAGATTCAATTATCAAAAGTCTAGGATTTTATACTGTAGGTAATGGGTGATCTTTGAGGAAGATAGGCTTTAGACAGGTAATAATGTCATTGGATTTCCATTTTAGACTAATCACTGTGCAAGCTCCATCAATAGTAGCTCGAAGGGTCAAAACTAGAAGTGGAGGATCAATTTTGAAATTGTTCCAACTTAAGCAAGAGATAATTAGGACTTAGACTGGGCAATGGTGGTAAGGATGGCAGAAAATATGGCAATAGAGTTGAAATGTATTAATGAATGATTGAATGTGGAAGATGAAGAAGAGGGTAGATTTGTTATTTGCAGATTCTTGGCATGGGTGGTTGGATACACAGTGGCACCATTACCTGAGATCAAGAATGCAGGTGGAATAACAGGTTGAGGGGAATGTAGGGGGTGATAAAATGAGTCTAGCTTTGGAAATGCTGAGCTTTAGTGCCTGTGGAAATTCCAATTATGTATGTACAATAGCTTTTGGATGATGATTTAAAAGGCATCAGAATATAGGCAGGAGTTAAAACCACAAAGAAAGTAAGTAAAGGGAGAAGGTAACTGGTCAAGGATGGAAACGTGGAGAATACTGCATTTAAGGGATGAGCAGAGGAAATGGGGAGTGAAATGGAGTAGACAGCAAGATGTGAGGCAATACCAGACAAAAAGATGGCAAGTGGTTGTGGAAAACAGGGGTGTCAAGAGAGTTCAAAACTACTATGAAAAGTAGAGAGTAGTCTCCCATGATGAAGACCAAGGAGTTACCTTTGGATCTGGCAATATGAAATTGTTCAGTGATATTTTGACCTCATTAATGTTAACCTTCAGTGGAGTGGTGAGGGCAGCAGCAGATTGCTGTTAGTTGAAAAATGAATCAGAAGTGCAGAGAGGAAGCAGCATATTTAGGCCATATGTTCAGCCAGTTGGGCAAGAATAAAAGGAGATTGGACATTATCTAGAAGGAAATATAAGGCTAAGGGGAAAATCAAGAGAGAATACAGTTAAAGGAAAAAAGATTGTTTATCACCAATAACAGTCATTTTAATTATTGATTATGTGCTGGACATTGTTCTAAGTGCTTTATACACATGAACTCTTTTAAGCCTCAGAATAGCCCCAAGAAGTACTATTAGTTTTATCATCTCCCTTTAACAGGCCAGAATACCCAAGTAGAAAGAGATTTATTAATAATAACTTGTCCAAGTTCAGCCACTGAATTAATGGCAGAGCAAGGCTTTGAACCAAGGCAAGTTGGCTGAGAGCCAACTGTATCTTAGCCACTGTATCTTGAGTCTTAGCCACTGTATCTTGATGGTGCATAGTACATGTGGGCCCAGGGCCCCTTGGATCAGGTGGGTAGAGTAATTACAAAAACTACATTTGGGTCTAAGTATAGCTCTTAGCATTATATCATACGCACAATAAATGTTTGTCTAATAAATGAACGACAGTTAATATGCCTTATAACCTAGTATCAGAGAATTATAACTTAGTAGTATTAAGAACTCTTGTTCCTTTGCCTTCAAATTCTAATCAGCCTAAGTTCTAATTTTCCCATAAAATTTTTCCTCATAGTTCTGGCTTATTTTCTTACCCTTATTTACCTCTTATAACTTTTATTACTTGGATCGTGTAGTCTTTAATTATATTATTGAATTATCTTCTAATTGGATTTTTATCTAATTCTTCACAGATAGTCTGTGAGTGTCTGAAGAAACTACTCCCTTGTTTTGTATCTCCTATATATGCATCAAACCCAGATTTTTGCTCTATACTTTTAATCAAAATTCACCTAGCTTATTACCACCAATGAGACTATTTAAATATCTTAACTTTTTTTCCAAACAAGAATTTCCTTGAGTTTTTCTAGTTTGAATTGGGTAGCAACTCATACTGATGACCTAAAGAATTTCTCAGTACCATTTCCTATGAACATTAAATTCCGAATTTATGCTTTCATTGCAGAATACCTAAGATTCATTACAAAATAGCAGCAGTTTGCTTTATGTAAGTTTCATAATGGCTGAATATAGAACACGTTTGCTCCGAACTGATTTTATAGTGTTCTTTCTCTCTTTAAAATAATAAATACTTATTTTCTTCATACTCATATGAATATATTCCATTCACCTTCCATGTTTCTCTTTCTCTCCTCCCGTATATACATTTTTCATGGACATTTTTTCCTTTCTCTTTCCCATTCGTCCCATTGTTTTTTCCCTCCAGTTACACTGCACCTAGCTTTGCTTTGGTTTTTTTCTTCCTCTTTGTGCTACATTTCTCTTTTTCTGAAAGCTGTCTGTTCTTAAGAGATGCATTGACCCTCTAATTGCTCACATGCTTTAAGAGCATAGTGCCTAAGTAGACTGAGTTACCTAGTTTACATATCACTGTGCAGTAATTAATAGAGAGATGTAGGAGTTAGAAGTGCAAGAGAAGAACCCTATTTTTCTTGGAGTTTTAGTTAAACTTAAATAAGGGGGGGNGGGGGGGTGAAGCCCTAAAATTGCTCTGAGGTTTTCTAATATCTGCCTATTATTTCTGAAATCTGGGAATACTCAGATATTCAATGAATAATTTTTAAAAGATTATGCTTTCTATTGTGGAAGTTGCCTACTGTATATAGTTAAGAAATAAATTAGAAATTAACATTTATTCCAGGTGGAATTATTATAGAAAGGCACAAAAAGAAGTCTATTTGTAACGTGTAAATAGCAGTTAACTTAGAAATATTTACCACATGGGCTATTAAATCATTAGGAGTCTCCTTACTCAGTGAGCCAAGAAATAGATCTATAATCTGGCACCAGAGGGCTGTGCTTTTCCTCTTTAATTGGGAGATTAAAACATGAACTCAAAATGCAAGTGCATGATAGAAGGTACATGTGAGACAGAAAACCACCTGTACTTTTTTCTAGTTGGAAATTGTTCCAAAGCATAGACCTTATGAGGGCTATCCCATAACCTTTAATAGAATGGAAAAGCAATTTAGGGCTTCAGTTTCTCTAAACCTGTTTTCTGTTACACCTGAGTGAATCTAGGAGGACTGGATGAAGTTGAGAGTTTAGAGACAGGGTCTCCCTCTGTCACCCAGGCTACTGGAGTTCAGTGGTTCCATCATAGCTCACTGTAACCTTAAACTCCTGGGCTTAGGCAATCCTCCTGTCTCAGCCTCCCGAGTAGCTGGAACTACAGGCACACACCACTATGCCTGGCTAAATGTTAATATTTTTTTTTGTAGTGAAAAGGGTCTCACTATGTTGTCCAGGCTTGTCTTGAACTCCTGGCCTCAAGTTATCCTTCTGCCTTGACCTCCCAAAGTGCTGGGATTACAGGCATGAGCCATTGTGCCTGACCCATTTATCAGCTTTCTGATTTGTAAAAGTAGGATATAATTATTAAATGTTTCTTCCATAAGCTGACCTCTTGCTATGTGTAAGGCCCTGGTGTAGGAACAACAGAGGCTTACCATAAATAAGACACAGCCTGTTCCCTCAAGGAATTTTTATCTGTAGGGTTTTAGTTTACTATTTACCGAGCTGCAAAAACCATCTCTCTGAATTGACTTGAGGTAAAAGCAAAGGGTGGCTGTATTCCAGCGGCATTCAACTACTGCTTCTTTTGAAGGGATTTACGAGGTAAACTCCAGGATCACCCTATACAGAACTGCTGATTGTCGGTTCTCTTGACCTCTTGGGAAATTGTGGAGCTGGATGTTCAGCTGCCCGTGCAGGTGGGCATTCTTCTCACGGCATTCCCACACAGAGACCCAACGTAGGAGTTCCCACTGATCATAGTAATTTCTAAAGAGTAGTAATTAAACTAGTTAAACTAAATGTTCTAGTTAATAAAACATTCTGAGTATGTTTAATTTGCTCCAAAGTATTTTTAAAAATAGAAAATAAATCAATGCTTCTTCATAACCTTTTGTTTGGGGATGTTAATTTTTTTCTCTCCAAAATGGTTTAAGAACAGTAATATAAACCAAAAGCTTGTTTTTAAAAAAATCAAAGATCTGTTTATTTTTAGTATACACTCCAAGCTTCTAATATTGTTAACTTTTTAATTCTAGTACATGAAAGGAAAACATACCCAGCCCTCCATGAGACCTAGAATTTGCTCATTCATTCATTCAGTACCTGAGTGCCCGCCACATACCATGTCCTTGGAACACTTTGGAAACACTTCTTTCCATTTGTTCAACTTTCTTCAGGCATGTGGAAAATGCCTCTTTTCTTCAACATGCCTGATGATAAAAATCCTATAGTTCTGTTCTGCTCCATCAGATGGAAAAGGCAGAGAAGATGAATGGCAATACAAATGACTTTTGGGGAACCCATTTAGAACCTTCAAGATAGGGACCTGCACACAAGGGGCATCTGCTTTTAATCTTGCAGTCCTTGACAACTAGAAGAAATGACACTTTGTTTAGGGGCAGCCATCTTACCAAGTCTGAATATTCAAATTGGCATCCAGGTATTTTTCTCTAGAAGAAAGCTGGGTAGGTTCTTTTAGTTTCAGATCCATCAAGGGATAAACTGAATGAGATGAGTTAGAATCTTCCCAAAGGAACCAGCTACCCTAGTTACACAGTCCTGCAGTTCTTCCAAATGTAGGACAAGAAACACACTAGGAAAGAAAACTATGTTGTTGTTATATATGTGTCAATAATGCTGACTTCTAGACAGTCATTCAGGTTGCCAGTTTGTTTGGCCCACGCTTAAATAGCCCATTATTCCCTTCTTTTGTTAGAATGGCCCCAGTAATTCTATTGAAATTAGAATTAGAGTTTTACAGTATCTCTAGCAGGAAAGATTCCCTTACATGGTTCCAGAGCTTTCGTACCCAGTGTTGGACTTGATAAGTTATTTTACAAATTACTGTTCCTAAGCTAGTTGGATCATGCTGCCCAGAGCTATTTTCCAGAGCCAGTGGGTATGGAGTTTTATTCCAGGCTTCAGGGCAGGAAGTGGATAATAAAAGTAAGTTTATAGATGGCACTGAGAGAGGTAGCCTAGACAACCATAAATAAGAATCGTCAAACTATCACATTGTGCTGAAGAAAACATAATATTCCTCTAATTGAAGGGTGGATACCATAATTCACAATTGTCATCAATGAGAGATTGTACTTTTTTCTCCAAAAAATGTTAAAGGCAAATAATACTTGCGGGTTTTTTTTCTTTTCATTTCTTGTTGATTCAAATTCCCTTTCCACATTGCAATGTTAACGTGGATTTCTAAAGCACATGATAATATATTTAAAAGACCTATTTGCAACAAATCTATTATATGTTTTTACACTTGGTTCCAGTGCCCCACGTAAAGTTAGTGGTTGCTCAACAATAAGCATCTGGAGGTGGAACAGCAACGCAGCATGACAAGGGCCTGTCCTGGAGGGTTACCCTGGGAATGTGTAGGAAGGGAGAATAGGAGAGACTTCAAAGAGAGAGCTGGACTTCTTAGCCCTCAATTTGCTTCTGTTTGGCAAAAGAGATGAAAGAATAAAAAATTTCAGGGTTTCAAACAAGTGTGAATGTGACCAAGCGGAAGTTGCTTAAATATGTTTTAGGTAGAGACAAGATGCACAAGTGGACATGTGGCCTATTTGGGCTTTGGGAGAGAAAGACGGAGGATCATCAGTTACCATTGTAGAGGTTGGATAAAGAAATAATAGTAAGAAAAAATGCTGAGTGAAAGGTGTGGGGTAAGAAGTTTAGGGAATATTGGCATTTGAGGAGGTAAGAGGAGAAAGGGATTCGTGAAAGAGACAGAGAAGAGAAAAACCAGGGCAATACGGCATCCACAGGAAGACTGAGTCTCAAAGAAAGATTGCAATGGGGGAAAAGTATTTACAAAAAAGAGAAATGAAGATGTGCATATACAAAGAGGCAACAATGTAGAAAGCCAGGATAAAGGACTAGGGGCCATAACCTAGATTAAAACTGAGCCATCTAGGAGTGGACGGCATCTGTAGCACCACGTGTTAGGAGGACATCCAATTTCACAGGAAAGGTGATGTTCTGGGATAAAAAGAACCAAAACAGTCTAGGTAGTGTGAAACCACAACAGTCAGCATCTCAAAAGCTATCACACATTGTGAGGGGTGTCCTCAGAGGTACCGTGTTTCCCCGAAAATAAGACAGGGTCTCATATTTATTTTTCCTCAAGAAGACACTCTAGGGCTTATTTTCAGGGGATGTGTTATTTCCCCCTCAAAGCCTCAGCTTGCAGCACACACAGGATGGCCGGGACCTGACAGGGGGAGCCGACCTTGTTGGTGGGGCTGCCCGCACCTTTCCGGTCACTTCTGGAATTGTAGCTGTCACAATGGGGCAGATGAGAAGGGCTGCTCATCTTCTTTACTGCTTCGTGTCAAAATGCATGGGTTGTGCAGATACACTATAGCCACGCCCATCACTAGGTCTTATTTTCGAGGTAGGGCTTATATTGCACAAATGCTTAGAAATCCTGCTAGGGCTTATTTTATGGGTAGGTCTTATTTTCGGGGAAACATGCTATCACTGTATAACTGGAATGGGGACTCCAGAAGAGAAGGTGATATTTAGAGAGCCTCCAGTGAAAAGCAGGGTTATCTTGTTGGAAGCAATCTTGCAGTCTCTGGGAGAGATGGTGATAAGTGCAAAGCAGTTCTAAAGAGTTTGAGATAAGGCACCAAACAGTGCTTGGAGGAGAAAAGGAGGGGACAGATTAAGGTGCATAGTTGACAAATAATGAGTAAAGAGAGAGGGAGAATGGTAAATTGGGAAGCAATGGAGTAAAGGCAAACCTTTATTTCTCCAAGCAGCTAGAGGTCTGTACAAATGAAAAAGCTTCAGGAAAGGGCCCCCCTAGAAAAGGAAAGATTAAAGTAATCGAGAGGAACAAGATCCTGTAAAAAGAGATCTAGGTTTAAGGTAAATAAAAGTTTGGGCAGTTAAAAAAGTTCGAGATGGCAGCATTGGTAGGTGTGATAAGGCAACCTTGGGAGATGAATAACTTGGAGTCTTGACAACAGCAAAGGCCCTGATGGAGTTTTGGCATGACCAGCCAAAGACTACCTGGAGTGTGAGAGTCTGAGAATTTTCTGTAGCAGTGGCATGCAGAAGAGATTTTAAAAAGCAGATGGAGCCATAACCCAAGGCTGGCAACTGTGTAGCCAAAGTAAAGGAAATGAGAAATTTTATAGAAGTCACGCATACTGAACATGTGTGACCTTGGACAAATCAGAAACCTCTCTAAGCACCAACCATCTGATAAATGTGGAAATAATGAGGCAAAGTGTTAAAACTCATTATATAATTGCTGGCATACAAAATGGTAGTTTTTATACTCCCTAACCAAATATACTCTTTTAGCCTCTTCAGAGGAGGAAATAACTGCAGTAATATGCACATGTAAAAAACGTGTTCAACAATAAATGAGTGAATAAATTAATTAACATCATATAACTTATTTTACAACAGCATTATATTTGGTGCCAAGATTTATAGCCAAACATTTCCTGTTGTGTGTACAAGCTCTCTGAGCTCAGAAATCAGGAAATATTTTTGAATCTCTTTAGTTTTGAATACATGGATAAAAGGACATTCTTAAAGCAGGGAACACTGCCTTGACATGTTTAAGTAACAGGATTATAGAGCTGGAAGGAGCTTTGGTGACCTACTCTAGCACTGTCCTTTTTTTAGATGGGAAAATTGAGACTGCAGCGATGTTAAGTAACTTGCTCAGGATCACTTACTGCTGGAATTGGCATTGGTGGTCAGGCTTTCCCATGGCCCATGGAGAAATGACTCCAGCTGTAGGTCTATGACCTGCCCTACCTTCTTCTACTGAAGGTATTCTATGATTTTTAAAAAATGAACGCTGACATTCCTTTCCGATACTATTGCTTGTCCAACTGTTCTGTGAAAAATATTCTATTAATAAATCCTTTAGTACTTTTCATTCAGGTAACAGAGAAAATATTTCTCCCTTTTAGAAACTCCTAGTAGCCAGCAAAAGATATTAATTTCTATGGCCTTTCTTTCTTCTAAGGCAAGAAATGGTTTCTTTTGGACTTAGAAAGTATTAGTGACTTGATCTTTAAAGGCTCTACTAACTGAATATATCAAATAAGAAACAAATTAATAGTTAGTTCATTCAGTTGCAGGACTGTGACAAACTTGTAAGAAATATTTCCAGAATTCAAGCCAGTGGGAGTGGGAAAGAGTATGTATAAATGTTACACGAGGAGTCTAAAATCATACACTCCTACATACACACATGAACACATGCACACACACTGTTTCATTACACTTGGTAAATTCATTAGGACAAGGCAAATGTATCATCCAGAAATTCAAATAAGCTCAAACATCTGTACAGTCTTTAAATTTGTCATGTTAAACAGGCCTAGCACCCTTTTATATGCCCCAAAGAGCCTGGGCCAAGACAGATGTAGGCTGGGGCAGCCAGATATGACCCTGATTCCTAAGAATCTTTGCTCTTCTTCTTGAGAGGTAAGGTGCATCTCTAGCTTTGCAAGCACAGTATCTTTGTGTGTGTGTGCATGTGCGTGTGCGTATGTGTGTGTGTATGGTGAAAATTAACTTGAATTTGGTTTCTGCCCTCCTGGTATTTCTTTGTCTATATTTACTATGCTTTTTATTGTTAATATTATCACCAGAAAGGCAATACTTTTATTAGTGAATTATGAGAGAGAGAATAATTTTGGTGGCTGTTTAAAATTGTTGGCCTATAAATGACTGTCTTCTGCATGGGTCACGTGCATGCGCTGAAAGGTTGAACTGTGCTGTGTGTGCTTCCTCAGGCATTTTCTTTTTCTCTAAGATAATTTTGAAACAGAGGAGTGACTGGAGAAAATGAAGGGCTCCCATTTATCTTTATGAACAATTCTATATGCCCTATTACTCCCACGATTTTTGAATACCTGCAACATTCTCTCAGTCATCATAGCCACCACGCTGCTGGTCCTAATTCAGAGCCACTGCATTCATTACTCAAGCAGCTTGGGCAGGGAAGGGAATGCAAGGCAGGATGGGTTCCCTTTGGCACAAGGCTATTGCCTTTAGCCTTAGGGAAGTGGGTTAATTTGGCCCTACTAGATAAAAAGCACTTTGAAAAGGCCTCCCTTTGTCATGGAACAGATTTGCACATAAACACAGAGCTCTTTCCACTGACTCTCAGATAAAGGGACCCTGCAGTTATTTAACCCTGAGTTTACCTACAAAGAAAGTCTAATTATTTGACATTTGTTAAACATCCCTAGTGTGGTGCTGCTGTTCAGCCACCTCAAACTCACAGATCTACATTCTGTGCAGTACAGATTGGGTATCCCTAATCCCAAAATCCACAATCCAAAATGCTTTGTGAGCACTGACAGACATGATGCTCAAAGGAAATGTTCATTAGAGCATTTTGGATTTGGGGTTTTTGGATTAGGGATGCTTAACGGGTAAGTATATGCAGATATTCCAAAATCTGAAAAAAAAAATCCAGAATTTCAAATACTTTTGGTCCCAAGCATTTTGGATAAGGGATACTCAACCTATCAATATATTAAATTTTTTTGATGGCCTCTAAAGACAGGCACAGCTGTTATGTATTTGTTACAGAGACCAGAATTTTCTTTAATTCAGAGATCTGTGTAGTTTGCAAAGATACAAGCACAAGAATATTCTCTGAAGCATTGTAATGTTATTTTAAAAATCCAGAAACAACATAAAAAACTGTCATTAGCAACTAGTTAAATCAATAATGACGAAACTCTCCTCGGGAAAAACTGTGTTCTTTGAAAAGAATGAGGTAGATATGTGTGACATAGTATGGCATGATTTCTAAAATGAATTATTAAGGGAAAAAATCAAGATATAAAATAGTGTATATAGTATACACAAGTATCTACCTTGTAAATTAAAAAAGCACATACACAGTAAGTTCTTGTTATCTGTGTTAGTTATATTCTATAAGGTCATTGCAAATACTGAATTAGAGAACGCTAATCAGTGAATGCTCCTAGTGGAAATATAGGGTTAGATCCTGTGAGCCATGGAAAATATTGGCCACAATATTTTCATTAACCAATCAATGCACAACTTTGCTTTATGTGTGTTTCTGTTTAAATACACATTATTTAATATATATTGTTGATTCATTAACATTGAACCCACAGGCAGTAACACTGTAATTCATGCCTGAATGAAGCTTCTCTATGAGGCACATCACAGCCTCCTTGTGCTTAGGAACATCAAATAGCCCTTCAGTCTTGTGCAGTGTTAGCTGAGAATGTGTGCAGCAGAAGACTCATGTTTTTGGCTGCTTTGCATATGTCTGCAAATGACCTCAAAGGTGCTGTGAGTATTGGCTTGGGCGTTACAAATCAATTTTGAGTAGGCAAATTTGCAAATATGAAATCCACAAATAAGGAGGATAAGCAACACACACACACACACACACACACACACACACACACACACACCCTGTATAGGTATGCATATAAATAAATGGAAAGTTTCTGGAAGGATTAAAAGGAACTCTTTGATGGAAGTTATCTTTGGGGAATACGACTGTGGGGCAGGAATGAGACAAGATGCACCTTTTATTGTAACCCTCTCTGCCCTACAGGACTTTTTCTGCGTACATCCCATATTCCTTATTCTCTGTCCCCTCTGCTCTTTTTCTTCCACCACCGCTATCATCACTATTCTCTCAGCAGGACATGCACATTTTCTGAGGAGCCCTCTCTAGGAACAAGGTTTTATATAAGCCAAATTGATCATAGTGAATATCCACTGAATCAGGCTCTTGGGCTAGTTGGTCTGTATAATTTTTCAAATGAAGAGTGTTTTACAAATGCTCAGTATGACACTTAGAACATAAGTTCTCAGAGTAATTTGTGTCATGCAATATTACCCTGTCTTCCAGCACACTGGAAAGGCCTGGACTTCGGGGCACTTTTTGTCTGCCAAATACCACTGCTTAAATTCTTACTGAAGGTAGTCCAAATGGAACTTTAATAAGTAGGAAATAACATAATATTCATGATACAACAATAACTATTAAGTTAGTATATGACATATGGTATGGAAGCTCTCTTCAGGTAGAATTCCAGTTTCTAGACTCCCTCCACCTCCCTGATAGAGAGGAGAGGAAGAGAAGAGGTGGCAAGTCCCTGGTTTGGGTCCCCGCTGGGTTCCTGCTGGACCCAGAGTTCTTGACATTCCCCAGGATATCCAGACTCCAGAGCATCCATTTCTGGCTTGTTCTTAGCATGCTTGGTTTCTTGGATTATTTTGAAATCTTGTCATTTATAACTTGTAACTTTAGAAAAGGGGAAAATTTTAATTCTGATACAATGTTTCTTTCTTTGCATATGTCATAGTGTTCTTTTCTATTATTGAAAGAAAAACTTGAATAGAATCTTCTTGTCTCCCTGCAAGGCTTTTTTCCTAATTAATGTAGAGATTTCCACACCCCCCCCTCCAGGTAATTCCTATGATGTACTATAACCCTGGTTAAAAGCTAGGCGAAACTAAGCTGACAGTGGGTAAAGAAGAAGATGTATAAGGCATGCCCGTATCTCATTATAGCAGAGATACATTAGTATTAATGGTCCCCATGGACTGTCATCCTATGTCCATTGTTAGTCTTTAATCTAAATTCAAATTTCTGTATAATTGGATTTCTGACAGTAGAGCTCAATCTATCACTCAATCTTTTCTTAAATATTGAGAATATTGTCTTTTAAGTATGTTTGTATGCATACACACATATATAATCAAGATGTGTGAAAACACCTCTTCATTTGAAAAAAAAATCAACAGGCTTATAAAGAATAACTTTAGCAACAAATGGTGAGTTTATTTTAAGAATAAACTTTGTAAATATATGGACCTCTAAAAATAAAAATAGTAAAACTTCTCATACGTTTATTTTCCTTACTAAATATGACAGTTACCCACCAGTAGAACAGATTGCAGTTATTGCTGATCTTATGTCTGAAAAACCACCAGCATTTGGGGAAAAAGCATATGGATATCTATTGGTCTACATAGTTTACTGTTGCATCTATACACAGAAGCCTTCAACTAACTGGACCTTTCCTGTTCAAAACTGTGTGTAGCTGATGTGTGTTCTGCCAATCTAGGCTTGCTTGAGTTTGAGAATGCCTTCTGACTGGGGCCAATTCTGCCATGACTGGAGTGTCAGTTGCTGTAAGAACGTACATTGTAAGGTGATACAGCTGCCCAAGGGTAAGTGCACTGCCTAGGTGCATTGTCCCATTTACAAATCGCCATCTAGCCATGACTGTGAGTGCTAAGATATGAATCACCATTACTTTGTACACTTTGAAGAGGTTCTTCTTGCTTACTAACCCTGTAAAACTCTCAAATCCACATAACTATCCTATTCTTTTCCTATAGGCAGAGCCATATGCAAAACTAAACTATCATCAGAGCTGCCTTGGTAAACATAAGCACAGAACAATCAGACTCAAATCTTATAGATCTGAGGTCCCTTGGAACACCATCATGCACAGTCATTTATGTATTGTCTATCACTGCTCTCATGCTACAATAGCAGAGTTGTAGTTGCAACAGCGACCTATGACCCAAAAAGCTGGACAGGTTTACTATCTTTCATAGGCCAGAGAAGGATGTTTTATATCATGTGGCCTTGCTCTCTGGGTAGGTAACTTATGGAGACATGAGATGAAAAAAATAACCCATGGCGAGTCAATCATCAGTAGAGTTGAAATGGAAAGGATGCTGTTAATTAGAGTCAGAGTCATGGCCAGTGAAGTAGAGTGCAAGGTGAAACTATGAAGAAGAAGAAACCATGAGTTAAGCAGAGGAACCTGGTTAGAAGACAGAGGGAGTAGAACAGAGCCCCCCAAAAAGCAGAGAAGACCTACTACACAGAGAGAGAGAGAGAGAGAGAGGCCCCATATGGCATATAGCCCTGAGACAGAGATTAGCTTGTTCCTCAAGTTCCCCTGGGTTTTTGACAGCCGTCCGGTCTACAGGTATATGTACCTAAACCCGCCTGTGTCTATAGAAAGTGAAGAGCTCTTTTTACAATCAAAAGAGAGGGACTAAAATAGGCCATTACATGTTTGACCATCATGAGGCAAATTTATTTCCCTTATTACTAAGCTCCTATGGGGATGGCACACCCTTTAGATCTCAGTAATGATAATAAGCATGAATAAACAAATTTGGGTAGAAAAGTCACTTGAAGTAGTAGACAAGGATTGGGTTGATAAAATGCTTAAATATAACGTTGACTTCAGTTAAGATACCTCACACTTCATGAAATTAAATAACAATTCTCGTTTATTTCATTTATTCAGCCACTCAGTAAATACTGAAGGCTCTATTAAGTGTAAAGAACTTGTGCAAGACAGCTTGATTGATGTGAACATGTATGGAACAAGACTCACTCCTAGGGAACATAAACTGTCTTGTAATAAAGTTGAGACAGGTACACTGACAGCTAACACACAGAGAATCCTGTGGTAATTAAATTTAATAATTATTTAGAGCAGACCCACTATGTACTACAGCATAATGCCAGGTGCCATGGGTACTGAGTGGATGAGGCTGAGCCGTTGGCATTAGAACAGTAGCACTATGCACTAGATGGAGGATCATTCTTGCCTCTGGGACCAGGGAAGGTATCTTGGGGCATCATGCACATGGGCACATGAGATATTCTTAGAATGCCCATTGCAACATCACTGATAGTAGGAAAAAATGTTCATAAAGAAAATAATGAATAAATCACTGGCAGTGTCATCATATGGTAAAATACCATATAGTAGTTGAAAGGAACTAGAGGTATATGTAGCAATATTGCTACATCTCAAATGTAATGTTGAGCCAAAAATAAAGATGCAAAAACATTCTCATAGTGTGAGATGAACTATACAATATTTTAAAACATTGAAACCAATACTTATATATTGCTTGGACCAACATACTTTTGTTATAGAAATTTTGTTAATGTTTAGAATTGATAGATACAAGGGCTTTTAAATCTGGAGGAAAAAGGAGGGAATGGGATTAAAAAGGCATATACAGGAGTTTCAGCTGTATCTGAATATTTTAATCCTTTTTTTTTTAAAGACTTAAGCTTGAGGAAATGCAGCAAAATGGGTGATAGGTACATAGACATTCATTTTATTATTCTTAGATACTTTCTGTTTGAAATATCTCAGAAGAGAAAAAAGAAAAGCCTAAGGATGTTTATATAGAGGCACATCCCAAAGAAGGTAAATGTGGGTGGTGATATTCAGCATGGTTTTATTCAGTTGCTCTCCCAAACTAGATGATATGGATCAGGACCCAGTTTTAATTCTTAGCTCTCAGGTTTATTGTGTGCTTAATCATATCAGTCAACTGAATGAAATTCACTTTTGATAGAATCAAGGCACCACTTGATGTGGTCAAACTAATAAACGAAGCCTGGAGATGGCTGTGTTTGAGCATAGGCTTTGTCCTGTTCACAGGTGTGCAGCTGTGCATATATGGACAGCAGCAGAGGGATTCTGAGAACCCTGGTGGCAGATATGTCAGGAATCCTTGGCCATACTGTTGATGCAAAGCAGACGTTCCAAACATTTTGGGGTCACAGACCCTTTCAGAATATTAAAACAAAAAAAACTATTATATAATACATCCATGTAACCAAAAGCCACTTGTACCCCTAAATCTATTAAAATTAAAAAAAAAATAAAAATATGTCACAAAGGAAAAAAAACAACTGTGAACCAGGTCCTTAAACAAACATGCACATGTTTGCATATGTACATGATTCCATAGATTTCCAGAAATTCACAGACCATGGAATCTAAGACTTGGGTTAAGAAATTCATGTGTAGACACAGTACCTTAGATAAATCTGCCAGTGAAAGACAACCAATGGTGCAGTTTCTGTGAATATATGCAGGACTAGAGATGGGCTGAGCTACAGACTCAGAAAAGGGTTTACACAACCCAGTGAGACTTCCTAAGTTCATTGATTTAGATGCCCTGTTAACTACCATCAATCTTGGAGCACACATGACCAAAGTGTACTGAATCTGTACTTGCACTAATTGTTTTCTAATGGTTCTCGAATGCTTCTTTAAAGAATGAAGCAACTGGGCATGGAAAAATCCTTCAACTAGTTCTGTGCCTTGTTTGCAGTCATTTAGGATGGTGTAATCCAGCTGAAGCATTACATGTGAGAAGGAAATTCAGTCAGATGACAAGCAAGTTCTTGGCATCAAACCCCGACCACCAATGCAGAATATGACTAAGTAATGAAAGTTTTTGTAAAAGGTCACAGACAACATGAACTTAACACATTTTTATTCACCAGGTGGCAAATAGAAATGAAATCCCAGAAGTTTGGTTCATTGAATAAATATTGCAGTGACTAGTGACTGGCATATCTAAATATATTTAATATTTAATACAGTCTCTCATTGCAAGTACAATTTTTTGCTATTACATATTTTTATTCATGATTTAAATACTTACTGACTCTTTTATAATATTAAACTCCATTTCCATTCTTCTGAAATGATGTTTATACAGTCATTGGTTTGAAGGAACAATTAAAATGCACTTATGTGAGATATAAATTAAGTATCCTTTTTTTGTCTTGTTTCTTATAATTTAATCTGCATTAGATCACTCAACTAGTAATTGTTATTCTAATAATTTACGCCAACCATGTTCTTTTCTTTGAACTGGCTGACTAGCTAAAGTGTATAAAAACAGTGACTCATGGACATGCATTTTTGAAATAACGAATATAAAATAAGTATAGGATAGTTGTACCACATTTAAACAACCACCTAGACAAATTAAATGCAAAAAGAAAAAGAAAGTTCTGCAAATACCTTGAAATATGTACGTCAAGCTGATTTTCAGAATAGGTCCACATTTATATAGCTGTGTAAAAAAACAAGGAAAATAAACCAGAAATTCCAGAATATTTTCAAACTGACATCTTGACACTTCACTATTTTCCTCTGCCAAGAGAGTAAATGAGTGGTTTGCCCTCTGGGGAAAAAATCTATTTAAAAGAGAAAATATTTTAAGTTCATACCTTTATAGAAGGAAAAAAGAATAGTTCTTAATAGTAGGGGAGGGAGTGGGATATGTGTGCATGGAAGGACACAATTGAATATATTAGTATAAGGTATTATTTACTTATAATTATCTGCTTGCTTTTTTTATTCCTCACACATTTACATGGTGAGCATTGGTAATATGAAGATGAAAAATATAGTCCTTGCCTTCAAGTAACTTCAGTCTTAAGGCAGAAAACTCAGGAAATAATCAGTGTGTTCTCACCTTAGAGATGCAATGAGAATGACATGTGCTGTAACTAATCCCAGGGGAGATGAAGAAAGAGGATGGTCAGAGGGGGTAATGCTTAAATTGGGTGGATGAAGGAGGCAAAGGCTCAGCCTGTTTGAGAGGACAGGTGGGAAAGGAGAGGACAGAAGCCAACACAGGAGAGAGTATTTTGTGAACTGTTTTGTGAATCATAATTGTACCTTCTGTGTGGAGGAGAGGTATGAGGTGAGATTTCTACCTTCTTAGGGTCTGGTTTTCATACGTTTTGTCCACATATTTAGTGTAGCTGTGCCCTTATTGTACCATAAATACCTAATTGCCTCTTAATCTGCTCTGTGAAGTCCTCAAAAGTAGGGACAGTGATTTATTCATCTCTTTTCCCTAGTGCCTAACACAGGGCCAGGTGGCTGGTGAGTTCAAAATGAAGGCTCTTTTAGTTGAATTGAATGAATGAAAGGATGGATGGATGGATGGATGGATGGACAGACCGAATGGATACTCTGTAGTTAGAAAGAAATGTACTTGGGTTATGACTGCTTCAGTGGAAAAAACAACACAGGAGAAAAAAATGCAATGCATGGGGTGTGGTAGGATGTAAAAATATTTTTACTAGACATACTCTTGGACTTTATTACAAATTAGAAATTATTTTCTCCTATACCTGGCCCTTCTAAAATTTCACATTCATGCATACACTAGTACACTTGTTAAATTGTTGGACTAAAATCTCCATTGATTTAGAAACCTATTCTTTCATTGAGTTAATAGATTTTTTAAAAGTAATGCAAGTTTTCCAATTAAAACATTCTAATTTTGCAATGTGTAACCTGAATTATGTGAAAATAAACTGCTTAGTATACTGGAAAAACCTTAATTCTGTTAAACTCTTTAAAATGGTATTACATATCAAAGAGTACACCTTTAAACTACTAATGGAGGAAAAATAAAATAGCTCTGGAGACACAAGGAGAGAAAGCAGACAGCTGGAATTTTTGGGAAATGTCTGTGGTATTTGGGTTTATTTTTAAGGGAAAGAAAAATTTTCCATTAAATTTTATAACACAATAACATTTTTAAAACTTATGCCCAATAAGAATCTTTATAATGCTGATGTAAAACTCAGATTATATTTTAATCATGAGTTACAGATTTCTTTTTTGATGGGGTGGCTAGGGTAAGAAACAAGCTTTCGTAAGATTCTTCCATCTCCTTTAATTACATCCTCCTCCTGTCTCAATGCACACACACGAGAACACTCAATTTTTTTCAATTTTTATTTTTCATGGGATCTATGTGTCAACACCACCATCATATATAAATAAGAACACTCCGAATATTCTCTGGGACATTGAAAGGAAATCAAATAAAACATTCTGAAATGTGTAGGCAACATTAAAAGTGCTTGAAACAGAAGCAAAAAAAAAAAAAGTGAGAGAAATAGGCTTGCTAGCCTGTGTCTTTTCTAGTTAGATGTTTCAGGAGATGAAGGAGTTTTAATTATGTGCTTCCTTAGCAGAGTGGGATATTAATTCCTCTGAATCATTCTCTCCAACTTCAAGTCCCACTCTCATTTTTCTCTTTCTCTTCCCCCCCACCTCGCCTACCCCTCCCCCTTGTTCTTTTCTCATCCTTCATCTTTCTCCCTTCCCTCCCCCAACAAAAAGCCAAAATTGCTTGGTGGTGATCCCTCAGAATTGAGCAGAATTGAACTTAGACCCATTATTGGTCGATACTATTCCCTACCTTATCCAACCTGAATATCCTTGGATCCTGACTTTTTCTGATCCATATCACAGCCTGCGTCTCCCTGCACCCTGGCCAGTGGGATTTTCAGGGGCCTTCGGAAAGGTGAAAGGGACACTTGTTAATGCCAAAAAAGCTGTATTCCTGTATTCTGTTTTAACCCTGAAGAGAGGCACTGTGCTAGTGAGGAAGGAACACAGCCTCATACATTGCTGCCTGTGATCTTAGACAAGGAAACCTTTCAGGTCCTAGTTTCCTCATCTATTCAATGAGAATGGTTAGAATTATGTCACTGAAGTGCACTGAGAATTACATAAAGTGAAATATGTAAAAAACCAGGAACCTGAGTGCTGCTGTTTACAGCATTCTGTGATGAATTCCGTTTTAGTTGGTACCTTCATTCACAATCACAGGTATTCACAGATTCTAAGAATCACAGTAGCGATTGTTTACTGTTGTTTATTCCTTAAGAGTGGTTTTAATTTATTTTAAAAAGAGAGACCTCCCTCTTGGGTTTTCATTACAATATGTTTCAGCTGCCACATTTTCTGAATTTTTCCGTGTCTTGAAGCCTTTGTGCTGGTGTTTCATAACCAACCTGTAGGTTGTCAGAATCAGTGGAGCATGCCATTTACTGCTTGTCTTAGTTACACTGAATGATTCTCTCTTTCCTTACTGCTTCAGTTTTTTGCTTTAAAGATCCTCCTTTGTTTGAATAGATTTTTCATTAGTGTCTGCTTATGTAATTTTATCTCCATTTCTGATTGTGAAATTTGTTCCATAGATATGAATTTTCTTTCACTGCTATTTAGAGAGAAGATAATGGTTAGTACCCCAAAGAGGAAGCTAAAAAATGCCTTTTTATTTATTTATTTATATATTTTTAAAAATTTAAATCAATCATATTTTTTATCTCTTTTTTATTGGGCCATCTATTCTGTGGTAAAAACGCCTTTTTAAATTGTCACTGTATTGTCGTTATCCTTATCAATAACATTATTTTATAGTTGTGATCATTATACTGCTTATTAAAATAGTTATTTGAAATTACTGCACTAACATCAATCTCTTGATAACATATGTGCAAGTATAGTATTTTATTTTGCCAGTGCAAATACCAAATACCCATACTGCATACCAATTCATGTTGCTAAATGTGGATATAAAAGCAGATAATTCTCTTGCTAAGGATATTCATTTATGAAAGTAAAGTAACATTCTCTTAATATTTTTTCAGGACAACTATTTCCAGATACTTATTAGAGAAACTTTTTTAGGAAAAAGTTAAATTATATATATTATGCGTTTAACTCTGTGATAGAAACTTATACAACCTAGAACATCAGATAGTTTCGTGAAAAATTAGATATCCTGTACTCAATAAATAATTGAAAGACTTCTATCATCTATAAAATATAAATAGTAGCATCTTCTCATTGAGTTAATCAATAAAAAATAATCCACACAAAATTTAACCTAGTGTCTAGCATGTAGTAAGCACTTAATGAATACTTGATATTATGAATGAGTGCATGCTATAAACATAGCTCAGATAAAGACAACAGGGACATAATAATAGATATAATCAACATTTTAGAGGAAAACAGAAAGGAAATAAATAGACATGACTTCATTGTGTTTGAGACATGTGATATAAAAACAAGAATAAAAGAAAATTGGGGTCCGGGGGAGGGAACTGGGAGAGTTTTGGGGGTTTGGGAGAGAAGAGGCAAAACTAAGTTGTGTTTGGGATACACTGAATTTAAAGTGATAGAGGTCACTATAGTGAAGATGTATGTAACTATCTCATGGATTCGACTACAACTTTTATGTTGTTGTTGTTTACTTAGTTTTTCAAGAAATATTTATTGTGGGCCAACTGTATACATGGTACTGTGCATAGGTGAGAAACCTAGGATGGAAACACATAAATTTGTGAGTCAGTTTTCTGGGGGAAATTTAGACATGAGGAACAATGTGCTCAGCATGGGGAGTCAGTTAATGATTACAAACAGGAGAGGAGAAAAGAAGGAAGAAGTCTTCAAGGAAGCAGCACATGGGCAGAGAAAACAACTTAAAAAATTATGGACATTCAGAAGAATCACTTTTATAGAAATCGAATATGATTTTTAGAGTTTAGGATCATTCTTGTAAGTTTCAGTGATAGAAAATGAAGATAAATAGCTTATTCTTGACTTATATCTACCATATTTACACATGAAAATGATTATACATATCTACTGATTTTCATGTGAAATCATTATTTTCATAAAAGTAAAGGTATTGAAGCAGTTGTTCAATGAACAACGAAAAATGTATGTTGCCTAAATCCTCATGAAGTATGCTTGTATATTTGAAAGTGCTTAGTTTTGCAATTTTCTGTACAATTAGTAGTAAACCAGCCATATTTCTGATAAACAATGGTTACCTTCTTTTTGTTTTTTTGTTTAGTAGTGAGGATCTTTTTTCTTTTAAAGAAAAGAAAAAACCTGGACATTTTGCTTCAGCAGCTATGTACAACAAAAGGTAAAAAGTGGGACAAAGGCCTTCAGAAGAAACTGTAATGGACTTACAATATATATAGCCCAACACTCAGTCACCAAAGGAGACCTCGAATACTGCTCATTTCAGTTCAAACAAACAAATATGTATAGACCACCCGCCTGTTTTTAAGGACTGTATTAGGTTCTACAAACCATAAGCTCACAACCTTCAAGTGTAACGAGAGAAGACAATTACATAAATATCCACGACACAAAGGAGTCTGTTGATCACTGTGAGACATTCCCATAGGGCTGTGAAGATTCCAAGAGGAGAGAGCGAGCATCTGGTTGAGAGTGAGCAAGAAAAGACTCATGGAGAAAGTAGAATTAGGGAGGCACAGGGAATAGGAAGAAAGAGGGATGCCACATTCCAGACAGTGGGAACAAGGTGAGCAAAGACATGGAGACAAGCTTGGTGCGTAGTGTTCCTAGGAAACTGTTGTCTTGATGGAGAAAAAGGGACATACAAGTGGAGTAGTAAGAGACTAGGATAGAGAGGGAGGTGTGGGGGCATCCTATGAGTGCTATCGTGAGGAAATTCTGATTGATTCAGTAGGCAATGAGGAGCTATTAATGAATTTTGAGTAGGGGAATGACATTACTGGAGAAGCAATTTAGAAGACTGATATGACAGCAGTGCATAGTATCTTCTGGAATGAAGACAAATGGGAATTGGAGATACTGGCTGAGAACTTATTGTTATAGCTTGGCAATTAATGAAGGTCTGAACTAAGATGGAATGAAAAAGAAATAATATATCTTTATGGGTATATAGTCAGAAACATTCTATATATGCAGAGCACATGTCTGGATAGTGTTTTAAATTTTCCATTTTGGCACAGATTGAGTTGTGGTGTGATTTGGCACAGGTGAATTTGGCTGCAGAACACCGCTTTTGTCTGTATGAAAGATATCTTCTCACCTTTCACGCAGCCACCAGATTGGATGCATAAGTAAAATTAGTTGCTGCTTCTTTTCTGCTTGTCCTGGACACTCATACAGCCAAATTTCACTGGGGATTAAGACCCACACAAAACAGTATGGTTTTATGAACTGGTTGCCCCAGGAGTTTTAGAGAGCCTTCTTAATTACTTTAGAAAGACAGCTGCTCTCCTCACCCACTGTAACTTGGACATTGTGTGTTTGCCCTCTGGGATCAGTTCTCAAGTGCATCTCTACCTGGTATTCCATCAGGAGCAACTGGTATGTTTGAAAATTTATTGCTTGATTTATTTTTCATGAAGCTCAGTTTCCTACTCAGTAAAGAGAATATTCGCTGAGCAAAGAACATTTCAGTTACTGTTAACATCTATTTATCTGTTACATCTTTGCACTATTAATGCATTTAATTGTAATAAACTTTTAACACAAATAAATATAAGAATCTTTTTCAATATACCATTCCTAGCCTTGCTTTTATCTCCCTTTCACCTAATGAAAAGTAAATTTAGTTTTATTAATTTATGAATTCAGTATACAACATAGACTCAACTTCCTGATATTTATGCTCAGTGAGGGTTTCTCCACCACTCCAATGCACACTCACTGTGAGCCCCTTATCTCTGGCTCTGAAACTTTTGGCTTGGACTTAATAATTCCCATTAACCATTGCATTTGGGGTACATTTGACTTTATCACTAGGTGCTTCAAAACATTATTATAACATCATAAAGATATTATTATAACATCATAAACCAGACTACTTTATTCTTAATCCGAATCCTGTGAATCAAGGTAGATTTTTAAGCCTAATAAAATGACGAGGTGGGGAATGACCACCCACATTCTATACATTTGTTTTGGCCCCTATACAAATATAACAAATAATTGTCACATTTTTTAATTGCAATGAGTCTTAGAAATGTGGTTTTGATTTTCAGTATTTAAGAGAACCACTTATAACTTTTTCTCATCTTTCAAAATTTATCGGCTGATTAACTCACCCAGATGATAAATGGGGACTTTTTCAATGAAATATAAGTGTTAAAATGACTTTCTCAGGCTGAAAGAGGTTATTTTACTTCTGAAAGTTTTGGAGTTTGCCTCATAAACTGTTAGTGCCTAAGGGAAGAAGCAAGGTCTTGTTCACCGACAGTGGTTCCTAGGAGATGCTCAAGAAGTTTACTCAGAGTTGTAGAATGTGCCAAGACTATAAAAATTCTTTCCTGAAAGCTTTTGTAGATAGAAATTCCTAGCTTATTTGCAAATGATGTTATGATATGGTCAAAGTTTATTTTTGTATATTGTCAAACTTGTATAATTATCATAATGTTATAAGAGAATTTAATGCAATGTATAAAGCAACATTGTTTGATATTTCCAAGTCTGCTTATTCTTAGTTGTTATTCTTACTTTGTGAGCACTCCAACCTCACTTTCCTTGGAAAGGTCCTCATATCTGATACACTGATGCCACATTAAGATGTAAATGATCACCAAACTCTCTCATAATGTTTGCATTTTAATACAAAACTTAGATTGAAATGAGTCATAACTCTTTTTTATATTCTGGGCATCTGAAGACTAGGAAGTATGATGGGAAGCCCAAGAAGCTTTACTTGAACTCTTAAAATCATTCCCTTCTGTGCTTAGAACTCTGATGAAGATTCAGTCTGCATTCCAAAACATCTGTTTTGAAAGAATAAATGTCCAAGTAGGACCTTTGGAAAATGAAGTGGGTTTGTTATACAAATTAGATATTAATTTTTGTTGATTTTAGTAGTCAATTACTTCATTTTTAGTGATGTGAAGAGAGTTTAATTTAAAAAGTAAAAACAGGTACAGGGGCGAGGTAAAGCCCATGAGAAGTGTCTTTCATTGTACATTCCCTCTTCTAGCATGCTTCCTCCACTCCATATTCTCAATCTTGCTAATTCCTAGATTCCTTTAGATCCATTTGAAAAAGTCACCTTTCTGAAGTCCATCCCAAGACTTCACATATCCAGTGACTGTTCTTCAGCACCTGGAGTGTTTAGTAGAAACATGGGAATTTCTCCCTGAACAGTGATGTCTACCCTCCTAGGCTTCTTGAGGCTCAGGCTTTGTCTTTTATCTTTATTCCCAGTACCAAGTAACTAACTGGCTGGCTGAATGAATAAAGCTAAGTTATTATAGATTATAGCCACATGCCAATTTTAATTGTGGGGGAGTTATTTTCATGTTTGAATCTTGCAACTAAGCAATGATTAGTATTCCTTGGATCAACAGTTGAGGTGATCTGTGCACTGAACTTTTTTCCTTCTTGACGAGTATTGGCCACTTCTTGTATTCTTACCAAAATATACTGCATGATAGATATTTCTTGGAATCATGAGTTTTTTTGTAGTATGTGGCTTTAAAGAGCATTAGATTTCTAAACATATTTAACAATGTTTAGACAATGTATGTATGCTGTGCTTATTTAAGGGTTTTTAAAAACTTCCATTAAGGAAAAAATTAGTTTACCTTATGGTTAACCATCCACTCGGATTGTCTTCTTGCAACTTGCCATCTCATCAGAGCCTCATCCTGTACGATATAATTTAATCAATAGCAACTCCACTTTTAAATCTCCACCCATACCTATCCACTTGTTTATTCACCTACCTCCTTGACATCTCTGGCAACATCTGATAGGCATCTCTACCTGAATGTATACAAAACCAAATTCGTCTCCTCATTCCGAACCTGCACCTGTGGAATCATCTCCATCTAGGTATTTTGCCACTCCAAATGCCATTCTTCCAGTTACTCCGACAAAAACAAACAAAAATCCCCAAAGGAAAAAGCTAGCAACCAACCCCTGTCTTGGTTTATTCCTGCCGCTATAACAAAATACCACAGACTAAATAATCTCTAAATAATAGAAATTTATTTCTCACAGTTCTGGAGGCTGGGAAGTCCTAAATCACGGCACCAGCAGATTTGGTGTCTGGTGAGGGCTGCTCTCTGCTTCCAAAATGGTGCTTTGTTACTGCATCCTCTGAAGGGGACAAATGCTGTGTCCTCACATGGAAGAAAAAACAAAGTCAACAAAAGGAGCAGGGTGCTCCCTTCGACCTCTTTTATAGGGTCACTAAACCTATTCTTGAAGGCTCTGCCCTCATGATCTAATTACCTCCTATAGCCCCCTCCTCCTAATACTATCATATTGATGATTAAGTGTCCAAGTATGAGATTTTGGGGGTGATATTTAACGCATAATATCCTCCCAACCAGTCAACAATTTTGAGTTATCTTTGACTCTCACAAAGGCCATGTCCAGTTAGTAAAGTAAGCCTTTGTGATATCTCTATTGCCTGCCATTTCTGTCCATTCCCTCCACTGTCATCTAGGTAGATGCTCCAATGGCCGCCCGCATGGTTTTCCTGCCTCTGCTTTTGTCCTCTCTGCTCTGTTCTCAACACTGAAGTCAGGGTGAACCTTTTAAAACCCAAGCCATATCATATATTGCCTCTGTCTAAAAGCTTCTATTGGTATCATTGAAATGTTATGAACATTATTAATAACTTAAGCTAACATTTGTTGATCACCTACAACAGCAGAGCCCATGCCAAAAGCATGCAAGCCTATTTTCATTTTATCCTCACCACAATCTCTTATTATTCCTATTTTATGCATGAGAAAGAGCTGTAGCAAGACGAAATAATTTCTCGAGATCACTCAGATAGGGAGGTGACCAGAGTTATGCTTTCAACTTAAGCAGTCAGATTTCTAGACACTAAAAACTAAGCTCAATTTTCTCTTTCTTTGTAATTGCTTAACTTCTTAACATGGCATATTGTCATAAACAATGTCTATGTGATAATTCATTTTTATCAGTGAAAAAGCCAATGATAACATGTGTGGTATTTTGAAAGGTAATTTTGTGTTGCAGTTTCTTAGCAGCCTGTTTTTGTAAGAAGTACTTAGCAGTACACCGAGTACCAAATATTTCTCTTGACATTGATGGTCATAGTAGTGTTTTAGTCTCCTAGAACTACTACTGCTAAGTTTTATGTTGTTCTTGCCCTTTATTCCTCATTAAAATTCACTATTGTCTTATTTTGACTTTTTCACCATCATCGTATTTGTAAAATCATTGTTCACTAAGGTTTTAAGGGAGTGTGATAAGTGCTATTTTCAGAAAATTGCATCAATAAATTCTATTCTCAGTGAAAAATAGCAGAAAATAAAGTGAATGTAATTGTAAATAAAAAAGAATTTATTCAATTGGGAAGTGTTACTATATCTTATCAGACTGATAATGATGACTGGAACCAAAGTTGTTATATCCTAGATTTTGGCATATGATAAAAAGTGCTGTTTAAAATTTATGGAAGACTCATTTTTGTGGGTGACAAAATTTTCTATATCATATGTGATTTTTTTTCATGAAGTTTAAGAAAGTATAAATTCTAATCACTACTCAGTCCTAATATATTTCTTCTTTTCCAGTGTTTTTTAAGATCTTCATGTCTATATAATTGTCCAAACTCATTATGTATAGTGAGATTTAACCCTCTTGTTAAAAACTAAGCCACTAATATAGTGTTCAATCCTTATTTTCTTAGAAATGTAAAATTGTACATAGTTGATTATTATTTATATTTAAAGTACAATAATCACACATTGGGAATTTACTGAATGGAGTACAACATATAATTGACAGAATTTTTCATCCTAAAGTATTTCTAAACCTTGGTTAATTTTTCTTTTGTCCTACCATGCAACTTATCAGCTTATTTTTCTGGATTTATATAATAGAACCTCATAATGGGCTGGAACAAGATTTTTTTTTTAGAATAAGATTGCTGAAATGAAGGACTGGACTGCTTCCAAATTATTTATTTATTTTTAGCCATCACAGCACCTAACAGAGAGTGCTGCATTCAAAATGAACTCATGTGATAGAGGTGGTGCCATGCTTATTTTATCTTTTTGCATTGTGTTTGTTTCATATTTTTTTCTTTTTCCTAAACCTCTATTTGGCATGAGCTTCCTTCGTATTTCTTTCCCTCTGATGCATAACTGTTCACCTATTTAGAGAGCAATCTTTATTATTACTTCTTTTCTTCTCAGTACATTTATATCCTGAACCTTATTTTTTTGCAGCTGAGAAGAATAAAGTCTGTTGCCATGTAAGCTTATTTACTTTAGTCACAATTACTGTTTAATACTTTTTAATGTTCAAAAGTACTAGGCATGAAGAATAGATATTTTATATTCTAAGAATAAGAGGAAAAGTAAATAAAATTTTGGACTATCCTTCTATAGTAAAATAAACACCTTTTTTTGTATTCTTTCTAGCAACTCAAAAGTGTGGTGGGAATGTGATGACATAAATAACTTTTGTCTGGAATGTTTTTATTTATTGAAAAGCAGGTGTGGAGCAGCTACTCGGTAGATAACATTACACTGTGCCTGTGAGAGACAAAAACGAAATTAAAAATTAAATAATATTCACAAATAATCAAACTGACAGAGGTAAGTGATCAAAAACTCGAATTACCTCCTGGGAAAGAACATTCTTTTATATAGTACCTAAAAGAATATTTTTCTCTCACAGTTAGAAAGGGCTTGTGATGTCATTTAGCAAATACAACATTTTGGGCAACTTAAGAATTGACTCACTGTTCATCTTTTTGGAGATTGTTGTTGTTGTCATTGTTTTATTTTGTTTAAACTGCTCTAATTATTAGTAAAGGAAAAATAAAGAAGGCTATTTTTGACAGCTACAAATATGCATCATACAAATATGATGATCTAGAATAATTGCCAAACTTTCTCTGAACTTAAAAAGGCTTAGAGAGTAATATCCGTGAATTTGTGTTGCTCTTTTAAAAACTTTCCAAGATTAAATATTTTAAAAGTGTTCCAGAAAACTCTTGCCTGGTACAATAGTAGCTGCCTGATCATTAAAATAGTCATGTTTTTAAAGAGACTTAAGGTTTCATTTTATTAAAATTTGTCAAGGATGTGAAGCATTACACGCTACAATTATAATCACGCTTGGTATTTAGCATAATTCACTTCTTGGGGGATAGCCTTTTGGGTCAGTAGTTTCAAAATATTTTGTCTTCTGCATATAAATGAGAACATCGAAATTTGTAGGAGCTTATCTCCCAGCATCCTCTCTCTGTTCCTCTTTCCTGTTCCCCGTTTACCATTCCATGGTTTCTACTCTAGCCTATTGGCTGTCCCCTCATCAGCAGGAGCTGCTCCAAGCACACAGGTGATGTTGACCTCACACAGAAAGGACAGGACAGGGCAGTGGGAACAGCATTAGGGTGGCAAGTGTTTGGCATCTCCAGGACCAGACAACACTGTTGACTTGGTTTAGGCCTCACTTGTCCCACCCATTTCTTTTCAGGATTTCTCTGGCCTCCCCTAGAAGTATTCTATAGTCAGTATAATTGGAGGGTCCATCATCACTGACAAAAATGGCAGGGTTTCTGTAAGGAATCTCATAACTTATCTAGAATCTGTTCTATGGACTCTTCTCATCTGGTTTCACAGGAACTAAGCACTACCTCATCAGAGGTCTGCCTTACATTATTTTCATTACACCCCAAAAAGTGGAATAAGAAGAAAATTCATGAGTTATTACCATCCCTGACATGGTGTAAGAAGGCCAAGTAAGGGACTGGTTGAAAGGAAAGGTCCTATGGAACATACCACTGGGGGTTGCATGAGTTTCTCTTCAGGTGGCCGGGTTCTTTGAAGGCGTAATTTGAGTCCTATAACAGAAAGCCATAAAAGTACATGACAGTTTTATATTTCCCCTTATATATATTTACCTCTGTGTGTGTGTGTGTGTGTATATATATATATATATATATATATATATATATTCCCCTCTGTAGGTAGTTGATAAAAGACAACCAAACATATTTTGATCTGGTACTTGACACTTTAGGATTCACGGAAGACCATTTCTCTGAGGAGAAATAAAATGACAAAATGTTTACATTTTCTAAGGGTATATATTAATATATAAAGCCAAATTTACTGCAAAGTAAATGGGCTTTAACTGTCACTGTCCCTAACTTGCACAGCCCCTTCCAAGGCTCTGAACTTAACTCCCCAAATCTATATTTGTAATTTTGCATTCTATTTTCTCAAAGAGAGATCAACTTTGTGGGTTCAGTGATAAATTCTACCTAGGTTTTATGTAACCTCAGTCCAATGTAAAGAAACTCTAGAAAGTAATCTCTATCATTTGTTGAGTGATATACTTTTATCTATAACACTCATAATGATTGTGCTGAAATTTGAGCAACACTGGGGTTACCTAAGATGGAAATATATAATGATTACAACAGATAATATATATATGTATATATATATATATACACTATCTTATAAAAGAGGAACTATTTTATTTATAAGCAATACTTGGTTGTATGTTTTAAAAGCCTCTATTT
>VSMD01098736.1:0-15837 GCA_008750895.1 Mirza zaza
ATTTCAGAATATTACAGGGGTACAAATGTTTAGGTTACATATATTGTCTTTGCCCCACCTGAGTAAGAGCTTCAAGCACATCCATCCCCCAGACGGTGCATACCAAACCCATTAGGTGTGAATATACCCATCTCCTCCTCCCCATCTACTTGCCCGACAGCCTACAAATGTTACTAATATATGTGCGCATAAGTATTGATCAATTAATACCAATTTGATGGCGAGTACATGTGTTGCTTGTTTTTCCATTCTTATGATACTACACTTAGGAGAATGGACTCCAGCTCTATTCAGGATAATACAAGAGGTGCTAGATCGCCATTGTTTTTTGTGGCTGAGTAGTACTCTATTGTATACATATACCACATTTTATTAATCCACTCATGTATTGATCGGCACTTGGGTTATTTCCACATCTTTGTAATTGTGCTGCTATAAACATTCAAGTGCAGTTTTTTTTTTTTTTTATAGAATGTCTTTTTTTTCCTTTGGATACATGCCCCATAATGGGATTACTGGATCAAATGGTAGTTCTACTTGTAGCTCTTTGAGGTATCTCCATATTACTTGCCACAGAGGTTGTACTAGTTTGCAGTTCCACCAATGTTCTGCATCCACACCAACATTTATTGTTTTGGAACTTTTTGATAAAAGCTATTTTCACTGGAGTTAAGTGGTATCTTATTGTGGTTTTGATTTGCATTTCCCTCATATATAGAGATGTTGATCATTTTTTCATATGTTTATTGGCCATTAGTCTATCTTCTTTTGAAAAGTTTCTGTTCATGTCCTTTGGCCACTTTCTGATAGGCTTATTTAATTTTTTCTCCCTTATGAATATAGATGCAAAAATTCTCAACAAAATTCTAGCAAACCAAATTTAGGTGCTTATCAAAAAGTAATCCATCACCACCAAGAGGGCTTCATCCCAGAGATACAGGAATGAGTCAACATACGCAAATCTATAAATATAATTCACCACATAATTAAAAGTAAAAACAAAGACCATGTGATCCTCTCAATAGATGCAGAAAAAGCATTAGACAAAATTTAGCACCCTTTTATGATAAGAATCCTTAACAAAGTAGGCATAGATGTGACTTACCTTGTTTTTATACTTTCATTTCATTTTGTCTGTCTGATTGTATATCTTTTTCTGATTTTTGTTTTCATAGTTGCAGTGCATGGATATATGTATTTTATTATTTTTGTTTGTTTTGTCCTGTTTTAATCATGAAGGTCTTTATATTTTTGTAACACATTTATAGACCAATTTCTTCATTAATTATGGAACCAACATGAGTTCTGGGATAATTCTTAAAGACCAGGAATTTTCTTTGTTATCATATGAAAGTCAAGACTAATCATAATGAGACATAATAGGCAACCAGTTAGTGATTCATTTTTATAGGCCCTAACTTTTTTTTACATTTAATATTATATTTTTATTTGGTTTTCTACATAATTAAATTGTTCTCTTGTCATCTTTTGATTAGCCTCTCTATAGTTGCCATATTTATACATTCTCAACATGGAAATCAACTAGAGTTATTTATAGGCATGTAGCCTCGACCACAAATCAATTCAACTTTAGTTTAAAATTGATCAGCCAGAGGAAGCAGGCTCTTTGTGGTATTTTTAAATTTTGCGAGCTCAGTGGTCATAGAAGTATTTGGCTTTCACTGCCATCAGTTGTTGCAAGTCAAGTTCCTAGCACAGAAGTGACTTTTGTGGAGCATAAGCAGGTAGACATTTTCCATAAAGACTCCATGCAGCAGCAGTGGTTTGTTCACCACCAGCCAGTTTCATGGTATGATTTCAGCCAACATTCCTAGAAGCTTAGCCCTGACCTGGATTTTTTTTAATTCTCCCAGCAAATCTATAAGATCCCCAGTACCTTTTTATCCTCCCCCCCAGCTTTATAAGGGATAATTGGCAATTCAAATTGTGTATATTTAAGATGTACAACTTAATGATATACATTGTGAAATAATCACAATAATCAAGGTAATTAGCATCTATCACCTCCTATAGTTAACATCATCTTTTTTCTTTTTGTTTGTGGTGAGTACAGTTAAGATCTATCCTCTTAGCAAACTTCAAATTGACAATGCAGTATTAACTATAGTCACAGTGCTACATGTTAGCTCTCTTGAACTTATTTATCTTACATAACTAAAACTAGTAACTTTTCATTCCCCCGTTTTCAGCTCCTTGCAAGCACCACTTCACATTTTGCTTCTATGAGTTTTACTATTTTGGATTCCACATATAAATGAGATCCTACAGTATTTGTCTTTCTGTATTATTTCACTTAGTATAATGGCCTTCAGGTTCATTCATGTCATTCCAAATGAAATGATATTCTTCCTTTTTAAGAATAAATATTACATATACATATGTGATATATATATATATATATTTATATACATACCAAATTTTCTTTATCCCTTCATCTGTTGAGAGACATTTAGGTTGTTTCCATATCTTGGCTATTGTGAATAATGCTGAAAGGAACATGGTAGGACATATATCTCTTTGACATCCTGATTTTATTTTATTTTTTTTTTAGAAATATAGCCAAACTTAAGATTATTGTATAATAAGGTAGTTCTATTAATAATTTTTTGAGGACTCTCCATAATGACTTTCCATAATGGCTGGACCAAAAGAAGACATATAAATGGCAACAGGTATATGGAAAAGTGCTCAAATTCAGTAATTATCAGGGAAATGCAAATCTGAACCATAATGATATATCACCACATACCTATTATAGTGACTATTAACAGAAAAACAAAAAAGTAAGTGTTGGAGAAAAGAGGAACCCTGTACACTGCTGGTAGGGAGGTAAATTGACACATCTGATGCCATTTTAATATACCCATTTTAGGTTTAGTAATACCCATTTAGGTTTAGGTTTAGCTAAAATCCAATTCTGTTACTTACAATCAGCCTTCCTCAAGATTTTATTCAATTAAGGGACACCTAAATATATATGAACATAGAATGATACATGAAATATGTCTAGGAGTCAAGAAATTCTATCTAAGGTTCTGGCTACAATACATCCTTACTAGATTTGAATAGACCAATTAAATTTTCCACTTTAGTTTCCTCATATGTAAAACTACCTCAAGAAAAAATAATTTAAATATTAGCAAAGAGTACAATTTTTAGATTTTCTTTATCCTTCTTTGTATTTTTCAAATCCTTAAGCTGAGGGTATTTATTTCATATTTATTAATTTTAATGCAAAAAGATTACTTATCATTCTTAGTTGTCTGTACTCTATAGTGATGTGTAGGAAGATCTGGCGCAAACCGATAATGAAATGTCATTACCGTTGTTATTTTCCTAATGCATATGCATTTCATTGTTTCATGATATTCAGGTTTATTCTCCTTGCATGATCTTTCTTTGCCTTGGTCTTGATTTCTCCCTGTGTCAAGAAAGACACTGTAACTTCTATATACAGACTCACTTTAAAGAAAAATTTGAATTTGGTAAAGTCTCAGGATACAAAATCAATACACAGAAATCAGAGGCATTCTCATACACCAACAACAGTAAAAGTGAGAACCAAATTAAAGACTCAATTCCCTTCAAAATAGCAACAAAGAAAATAAAATACCTAGGAATATATTTAACTAAGGAGGTAAAAGACCTCTACAGGGAGAGCTATGAAACACTGAAGAAGGAAATAGCAGAGGACGTAAACAGATGGAAGTATATACCATGCTCGTGGGTAGTTTCATTCTTTATCTTAAAAATTAGGATTAAACTAGTATCTAATTTTCTCAAATGCAGACAATTTCTAAAAGCTAGTGATGTCCAGAAGCAGTAATTTTATAGGCTAGGATGTAAGATAATAAGAATGATGAATGATAAGAATATATATTGGGAGAATAAATTGGGTGAGTATTAATGCACAGAAAACAACCAAATTGTTTCACCTAGGTGGTGATTAGTTTTAGGCAAAAAAAAGGCATGTTCAATCTGATGCTGTACCAAGTTGGTGCAAGATCTGTGCCATTTCCACTGGCTTTTCTTCTGATTCTAAATACAATGGGGCCAATGGCCAAGAGAGGGCCACATAAGACATTAAGCAAATTATAGCATGCCCTTATCTCTGTAGAAAAGATTATCCAATGCCTTTTTTGGGAGAATGGGGGCATTATGGGGGATAACAAATTTAGATATCAATCAAGTTTCCCCTGAACCTCTGTTTCCCTTCCCCAGGATGAGGACCAAGGCTAAGTTCTCCTATACCTTCAAAGTGCTCAGTACCCATTCTTAATATTTAGCATTGGTATGTTCAAGGATGTATTTGATGGTCTAGAAGCAGTTCATACTAGCCATATATAAATATTTGGCTGTAAAACCAGCCAATCACTCTCCAATTTATATACTTGTGTTTATTTTTTACCTCTATTTTTCCTTCACTTTAACTGAACTTCATACCCTCTATTTGTATGTGTGTGTGTGTGTGTATACACACTTATATGTCTTCTTCTGTATTTGAATTGGTTCCTTAATTTCTCTGGATTTATAGGAAAACATGTTAGTTTTGATGAGTAGATGTGTGTTAGTATGAGAGTGCATATGGACATACTACCTGTGTATAGACAGATTGATATATCTCAGAACCACTGCATTTTGAAGAGGTACCTTCTCTCCAGGGAGACAAATTATGAAAAGTTCCTCTGGGCACTTGTATCCATGGGCACACTGCTTGACAAGTGCTCAGCAGGTTGTGTGATAAAAAAGGTGCTTTTTCCTCTGGCAGAATATGGCCTTGTGCAAGAATATAGCCAGAATATAGATTTGCCCCTAGCCACCTCTTCTTGTCCCCTTAGCTGGGTTGTTTTGTGAAACAACAATCTGTACAACCTTATGAAGAAGTCCTGTTGTATCTACTTATAATATATACATGTATATATATTTATATCAATGATGACAGTATAATAAGACATTTAAGTTAACTTTGGTAAGTCATTAAGTTTTACTGAATTTAAATTACTACCTACTTCTTACAGTATAATTATGTTAAGATACTTTGGAAATAATCAGAATTCACTCATTATTTTATACTCAAAAACATTTTTAACTTGTAAAACTTTGTATACTAAGGTATATAATACATAAGGTACAAAAGTATACTGGAGAATATTACAAAGTAGAATAATCACCAGTGACATAAAATATAATCAATTACTGATTATAAATTTTTGATTCATCAGCAAGGAAGCTTTTATCCTCTGGATAATCTCAGCATAGATATGGGTTAAAGTCCTGACCCTTATTATTCTCATTATTAGTTGTAATACTTAGAAAGTATAACTAATGATAATGCTTAATCTATAGCTCCCACTTTTGTTATTCTTCCTACAACTACATTGAGAAAAACTAATAAAATTGAGACAAGTATTGGGAATTTCTCTGCAAAGCAAGGAAATGGTTTTTTAAAGAAAAACCTGGGAGCTTCTCAATAGCATATGAGAAAGGAAAAACAGTTGGATTTATAACTACTGAGTTCACTGCCTCTTGTACTTATATCCTTCTTAATTGTTGTTTCTCTCCTATCCCAACTAGATTCATGACATAGGACCGAGGATGTCAAAGTAGCACTGATACTTTCAGAGCAGTACGGTAGGGCTACCAACTGCCTGATCCGTCTATCCTAATCTTAAAAATGCTCAAACCCAATGTCTAAGCCTGCACTGTCTAATACATGGGCACTAGTCACATGTGGCTATTTATATTTAGATTTACATTTGATAAAAATGTGTATTTAATTCTACAGTTGCACTAGCCACATTTTAAGTACTCTGTAGTCACCTGTGGTTGTTACTACCATATTGGGCAGCAGAAATTAAACATTTCCATCATTATAGAAAGTCCTATTAGCAGTTCTGACTTAAGCACTTACTTAGAATTTAATTTACATTTTTAACTTACAGTTCCTTGGAATCTTGCTTTAAATACCCTGATGACATAGTAAAAGTCTCATTCTCATACTGATTGTGTCCTTTTCATTTAATAGTTGCCACTGGGTAATTTGTAGTATCTCATGGAATGATGGGCTGCATAGCACAGGAGTCTTAGTGTTCTAAATTTTAACCCTTTTGACATAGACACACTTCCCTTTATCACAACTTGTTTGTCAAAGTAGAATAATTACTGTGTTTCATCCCATCTGAGATACAATCAATTGAAAAATGCACCATTATTTTGCATGTCAGTGAGCTACTAAATTATGACATTCCATTTGTTTCAGAGTCTTCCCAATTTTAGAGATGTCAAAATGTGAAAAAAATGCACACCTTATATTTATTGAAATATGGTAAAATAAAAAGCCAAATCTTTATTGATTTTCAAAATCAAGTCTCCGTGCAACGTAAAATAAGACAACTTAAATACAGAAAATTATAGTTGATAGCATCTTAATGGATCAAGAGGTTTTTAAAAATATCCCTCAATTCCTTTGTCTTATGTATCAAGCTCTATTCTGTCCCATACTCTGTCTCTTACTTCAGGGCTTTCAGTTACACATGTATTAGAACACTTAATATTGATCCACATTTATTTTCTAACAGTTTATTTTCTTTGTATTTTAATTTAGGTAATTTCTACCAACATATCTTCAAGCTTAATGATTTTTATGGTAATATCAAGTCTACTAATGAGCCCATCAGTGGCAATTTCTTTTTCCTGTTATTGATTTTTTATCTCTAGTATTTCTATTTGGTTCTTTCTCATAATTTCTATCTCTCTGCGGACATTTTACATCTGTTTTTTTTTTTTTTTTTTTTTTTTTTTTGAGACGGAGTCTCACTTTGTTGCCCAGGCTAGAGTGAGTGCCGTGGCATCAGCCTAGCTCACAGCAACCTCAAACTCCTGGGCTCAAGCAATCCTGCTGCCTCAGCCTCCCAAGCAACTGGGACTACAGGCATGCGCCACCATGCCCGGCTAATTTTTTTCTATATATATTAGTTGGCCAATTAATTTCTTTCCGTTTATAGTAGAGATGGGGTCTCGCTCTTGCTCAGGCTGGTCTCGAACTCCTGAGCTCAAATGATCCGCCCACCTCGGCCTCCCAGAGAGCTAGGATTACAGGCTTGAGCCACCGTGCCCAGCCGACATTTTACATCTGATCATGCAGATGTTTTATTTTTTCCACTAGATATTTTACAATAGTAATCATATATATTAAATTTTCTATCTGAAAATTTCAACATCTGTGTCATATGTAAGCCTAATTCTGCTTATTTTTAAGCCCTTGACAGTGTGTTTTTCACTTGCCTCTTTGTATATCTTATAATTTTGATTATAAAACAAGAGATCTTGAGTAGGATAGTAGAAACTCAGGTAAATGTATTACTATTTATTAAATATGTATTTAAATATTTATATATTGATATATTTACCTGAGAAATTGGCTTGCTTTTTAAATTGTTTTTATATAAAGCACCTAGTCTGTGCTATTATAGTATAGCAGCAGAGATTGGACTAAGACACTGAGTTTATGTTTTTCTGCTTCTGTGATTACTCCCAGTTCATCACAGGCTTCAACTTGCTTTATATTCAAAGTGTGGGCTGGCCTGTCAGATACTTTCTCTTGATGTCTGTTCCACCCTCAAATTTGTGTCTTCCCTGTGTACCTTATGCTTCAGAAGTCTTTCTTTCCACTCTCTTAAAACTCCTCCAGAAGTAGACTGTTAAGTATTACTCAATAATTTCTAGCCTAATGTCAAAAGAAAGGTAGTATGGCATTTTCCATGTTTCTGCTTTATCATCAGTCTTAGGGAAGAAAGTATGTCATGTGTTTTGGGGGTAGTACCAAAATGACAATTCTGCTAGTGTTCCATTATTATGAAATCTTTATTGATCTGGGCCCAGAATGTATTTTAGCTGCTCTCCTGGGAGTTTTTCCCATTCTTCTTTCTCCTGAGGGTGAAAGTGTTTGCTGCTATTTCCCTTGTGGCACAAGGCTTTTTGTTCTATAGCAGATATAGGGAAAAAGAATCTGGATGGGGCTTTATGTTTTTCTCCCCATGGCTGTTATTGCCTTTCTACAGCCTCTGGTCTTTTACCTCATATCAAATCTTTCATATGAATACTCAGTGAAGTTTCTGGAGAAGAACCTGCAAATGTGTGCAAATTTCCTTTGTGACTGCAGCTCTCAGGGATTCTATATGTTCATTCTTGTCCATGCTTAAAATTTTGGGGTTGTTTTTTCCTGTGACCACAGCTTCTTGGTAGATTCAAGAACTGTTGTGATTTAGTAAATCATCTGAATCTTTTGTTTTGTAAGAGTAGGAGTGCCATTAATTCCAGCTCTCTACATCCTAAAGAGAAGTCAGTAGTCTACCTATTTGTTTTTAATTTTTAATTTTATATTAACAGAACTACCCAGAGCTGATAATCTAACATAAACTGAGAGCAGTATGCTTAGCTATCCCAACCCTTCTCTATTATAATTATTTTATAATATTCTACATGAGAAGGACACTTAGAATAATTATCCTTTCTAAACATCAAGTCTTTTATAGACAAGTGTAATGAAGATATAAAGAAATTTAAGAATTTGTTTACATTTATTATTTTATTATTAAACATATTATCAACATATGTTTTATATGTTTCACTATAATATTTCCATACTTCTATCACATTCAACATTTCATGTGTGTTGCAAATGTTCTTGCTAATTTGAAGTTGTAAATTCTATTTCATATAGAGGAATATTGAGATTTATAGAGATTGAGTAACTTATTTTGATTACAGATCTAATAAGTGGAAGGGCTTGGTAGGACATATTACACTTCTGTCTTCAAATATAATGACCTTGTCTTTATGAATTATCTCTTAACTCATAGAACAAAATGACCTTTAATAATAAGAAATTTTCAAGGGAAATGTACAGACACAAAAAGATGTATTTGTTTACTTTTAGAATTGTGGTCACCTGAGTGCACAATTTATAATGTTAAATTCTACAATTTAACATCTTTAAGATTGGAAAAAACTAACTGCAGAGAAGCTTAGTTGCATTGTAGTTTCTTAGACTGGAGAAACATGTTATTATTACTATTACTGATTATGGCATTGTAACAAGTGTAAGCTATGCCTGGTAAGAATGCTATTAACAGAAGAGACACATTTTGTTTTTGCTATTAGTTGAGAGGCAATCTACAGAAAATAAATAAAGACATTTTAAAAAGTTGTTTTAACTGTTTAAGATCACTAGCTGGTATTCAGAGATACAATAAAACTTTATTGCAGAGCATGAAGCAGACAGTCAAATTGTTTATATACTGTGCTTAATAGAAAGGACAAGATCCAAATTGGGAAAATTAAAGTCAGTTCTTAGTCCCTCTGTATTAATTAAAACATCTTTGCTTGCACGTGACTAAAATATTTTTCCAAGATGTCTTAAGGAAAACAGAATTTAATGGATTATGTAATCAAAAAGTCTGCAGGTAGTTCTAGTTTCAGATGTGGCTTGATAAAATGATAAAACAATATTATCTGAACTCAGAATCTTTGTATCTTTTTCTTGGTTCCCCTTTTTCAACCATTTTGGTTATATTGAAAACACATATTCTCTGTGGTAGAAAGATTGCTCTAGTAGCATCCTATTACCTTTTTCCAGATTTACGTGCAGTCATAAAGAATGTTCTCTTCTGTTCCAGATTTGTTATCAAATATTATATGACACTCATTGGCTCTGAATAGTTACATAGACATTAAACAATCTACCGTGATCTTAACATTTAAGGTTATGATAGATCAAATGTATCACATGGTATCCCTGGTAGCAGAAAGGAGATAGGTCTCTTCGAAACACATTGACTAAGAGTGAAGGAAGATTATATTTCCAAGAACATATTAGAAGTTGTTATGAGAAATAGGATTAACTGATGCTATATGGTTGTTATAGTCAATTGGGCAACTATACCATAGATGGCAGTTTAAACAATAAACACTTATTTCCCACAGTTATACAGGCTGACAAGATCAAGGTTCTGGAAGATCTGGGATCTGGTGTGGGTCTTGGTTTTCAGATGGCTGTCTTCTCATTGTATTCTCATGTGGCAGAGAGCAAAGACAGGAAGGAAGCATGCTCTCTGTGTCTCTTATAAGGACATTTATCTTATCATTAGGACTACACCTTTCTGTTCTAATTACCTTCTAAAGGCCCCACCTCTGAATAACATTACATTGGTGATTAGAGGTTTAACATATGAATTTGGGGAGGAGGCACAACATTTAGGCCATAGTAGTGGCCATAAACAAAAGACTGACTACTATATTCAGAGGTATCATCAACAATAATCAGAGATATCACTGACAATCATCATTTACTTGATCTTTCTGAAATTCATTCCTCATTCTTCTCTAGTATTCATGTTTCTCTAGAACTGAGACATATTTGTCTAATACTAAAACATATGATCACCATTCCAAGTAACCTGAAATGCTGCTAGTTTTTTTTTTTTTTTTTTTTTTAACCTTATGCCCAGTCTAAGACTAAAAGGCACAGTCTTTTATTTTAAGTTTCAATTTTCATAGGTTGAGTTGTGGAAGAGCAGCAATGTGACTGTATCTAGAATCTCATTTCTCTTGCAACTAACTTTGTTTTCACACTAAAATATATAGCTACCTATCACTTATAATGACTCAATCGAAGGTTGCATTAAGCTACATTCCATAAATAAATACAACTTATTTCTTTGTCACTTAAAATATATTGTATTATGTAAACCTTTCAATAATAGGGGGAATGATATTGTCCACTTTTGTGCTGACATTTCTTCTGATCCCACTGATAGATCAAATAGAAGTGAGATCGGAACTCATCTCTCTTTGACTTGAAAATTCTTGCTAATTCTAATGTAATATGATATATGTATCAATAGCCAAAACCAGATTCAAATGAGTGTCCATATTTTTGAGAAATAATTGGGAAAAAATTGTGTAAGTTGTATTTGAAAAATAAAGGGTATTCCTGATTTTTAATAGCATATAAATCTAATTTGATTATTTTATACTACTGATAGTCAAGATATATCCAAAGAACTTTGGGAGTATAACTGTGTTCATGACTGATATAGTTCATTTTGATTCTAGTTTTTTATTGTTTTTGAAATTATAATTTTCAAAATATTTGAATTTTAAGTGTTCTCTTAATCTAGTCTTTATTTTTAAATTTTATATAGGTCCTTATTGGTTATTTGAGTAAGAAAAATACATATATTAATATTTGGTTTTTGGTCTTAAACTAAATATAACATATTTTATAAGATAATGCAATTTTTAAAATTTATTTATTTGAAAAAGATAAATATATCCAAATGTTGGTTTGCATTGACCTATTAAGTTGATTTGCAGTTCAGTCTAAAACATAAGTAAATACAGTAGTTTGAACTGGAACTTAACTAAAAATTAAATGCATTCTAATTTCTCATTCAAGCTCTAGTTCTGTGCTAGCTAATTTGACAGCTCTTAGCTGTTAGTAAAAATTGAGAACTTGGAGTGCCACATGTTGAAAGAATGTTTTAGATATGTTGGATTAAATAAGATATGTTATTAAAATACATTTTATTTATTTCTAGTAGCCAATTTTTTAACATTGCTGCCAGAAAATTTAAAATTACACCCATGGCTTCCATTTCCATTTTATTCAGCTGAACAACATTGGTTTAGATCAAATGCAGATCTAGAAATTTAGAAATCCCTGTGGATTTTAAGTTTTCTACATTGATGTCTACATAACACCAATATTTAAAAGCATTCTCTTTCTCTTAGATACCCAGCAGCTTTGCCAGAAATTTGATTCTGCATTTCTAGAGAATGCTGAATCACTGAATTGCACCACTTGTGCCCCATAGGTATTTATACAAATCAAAGAGTATGACAACTGATATGTAAAACAGTATATTGTGTTATGTGAATATTCTGGGTATTCATGATGTGCTCAAAACCTCTTATAGGGCAGAAGAATTGGTAGCTGAGACTGCATGCCTTAAAATACTCAATATTGAATGCTAAGTACCGTTTTCAGTATTAGGATTATGTGTATTTTCTTGAGCATGATGGGTGGAAAGTTGGAAAAAATAGTACTGATTGAAAAATAATGCCCTATACTTGAAAACATTTTAATTGTTCCTCATAAGTATTGATGTCCCTTTGATATCAAGGGACATCAAATAATAAAAACTTTGTTTGAAATAAGTCTTTATTTGTTTGTTCATTGGTTGGATGGTCGATTAGTTTGGTGTTTTGGTACCCTCTTTTATTAGCAGATATGGTTGTACAAAGTGCTCTATCTTTTCCCTATAAGCCTAATCAAGTCTTACTGTTTGTTCATCAAGAGTCATAGTAGACTCTTCGTGAAAGTCATTTCTGTATAAATAATGGGGGTGTAACTATAAATACTAAAAATGAAACATAAGGGCAAGAAAAAAAATGAGCTCCTTAGAAATTAAGATAATCATTATTTTTCTGCAGATATCCTAATAAAATGATGTGAAGTAAAAAGGGACTAAGTACAACATGTCTCATTTTATCTTGCTTCTAATGCTTTCATTTTCTTTCTTGGTTGATTGTTATTATGGTTTATATTAAAAGAAGTGATTATTTGGTTACATATGGCAGAGTTTCTCATGTCAACCCTATATAAAGGTGGAGCTAGCATTTGCCTACATAGCTCACAATGTGTATCTGGGAAATTTTTTTTTCCCACCCTCACTCCAAACCAGCTCAAATGTTAATAATATAGAATATTGTAAGGAATATGTTCTGTTTATTTCATTCCAGATACCATAATCTTGAATATAATTACAAGTTCAGAATTTTGGGAGTTAAGACATGTCTAAAAATACCTGGAAAATTGACTATCATAGAATTATATAACTAAAAAATAATGTAGTTTAAAATAACTATATTGATGCTATATAATACAACTGTAAATAATTAATCATATAATTATTTCAAACATCATATTTCTAATAATAGTAATAATAATAATAGTTATAGGACACTTAAGATATACTAGGAATTTCAAATATATTATGCCATTCAATCCACACAACAAGCCTATGAGGTAAGTTTCATTATTATCCTTATTTTCCAGATATGGAAACTTGAGCTTCACTTGCCTACAGTGGGGTTAATTGGATATTAAATGTAACAGGCTGCTGAGATTAAATGCCCATAGCATGTCAAGTGCCTTAAACACATCATTGGGAAAAGAGCATTTCTTCTATTTAATCATGTATCATCTACTAATTATAAATATCTTCTGATACTTTCCTTAATTTCTCATATTCTTTCTAATACTTCTCAATATGTAATACCTGTTGCCAAGTATTTATTACCATGAGCTTAGATATTCTATTTTTTTGTATGGACCAGGAATGATGTTTCATACCTATGCATTTCACTCATATATCTGGCTTCTGATCATGATACAGCATTGGAAAGAGATTTTAAAAACTACATCTGCTGAGAATAACTACTTTACTGTAGTATGAACTGAAAAGTGAAGATTAATTTCACATTGGGGAAGAACATTGATGCTGAAGCTCTTTTCTCATGTATCAGACTTCTCCAGACCCCAAGTTTTCTGTTTAATCACTTTAGCTCTTAACAATGGGGATTTTGATGGAGCAGAAGAGCATTTCTTAAATCTTTTTGACAATAAGGATGGCCCGAGGTGCCCAGTAAAATGCAGATTTCAGGGTCTTTCTTTAGGTGACTCTCGGCATTCACATATTTATAAAGTGCTTCTAATGACTTTTATGATTTAGAAAATTTGGAGAACATCAGAGTACATGGGGGAGAGGAAGGAAAACTTGGAGTCATAAAACACTAATCAGGCAGTCAGGCAGGGTGTAACATGGTTTCTGGAATGAAGCAGAAGCGGGCAGAAAAGTAAATAAAAGAGATCCATATATTTTTTTTTTTACAATTTTCCCTTGATTGTCTGATTTTTGCCATAAATCATATGTACTCTCTTCCCACTGCAAGTAGTTAACATATTTGTGACATTTAGCTTTTCTAAGAGGGATGAAGGTCTATTCTTGAACTTCAGGTTCTAGTGCCTGCTCTGACTTATAGTTTCTGGGTGACATGTATGGCATTTTCAAGGCTCAGTTGATTTAGTTGGTCTTTAGGGCTGAAGATTTGGTGCCTACAAGAACATTCTGCTTCTAGTAATAACGAGGTTAGAGTGGGCCATGTGCCAGTCCAGTTGAATATACATGAAGCAATTGAGATTGAAAGTCAATTTCCTTACGTATTTGAGTTTCATGCCACTGGGGACCTTATAAATAGAGGTCAGAGGGATTTTTTATGTTGAAAATCAGTAGAGTGGTACCTTTGGTATGGGAGAAAACAACTTTCTTCAGATATTAATGTCACCATTAGAGTAATTGCTCTGTAAAACTCTGTCTCTAGAGTTCCATTCCTTGTTGAACAACAAATCTTTATCATCACCTTAGTATTCAGGTCATTTTTCATAAGCAGTGCATAAAGAACCCATTAATCTTTATAGATGTGTGCCTATATTTTTATCCCAAGGTTAGTTCTTTTCAAATAATGTTAACCTGCAACCTTGTTTCCTGCAACCTTGTTTCCTCCTTTCCTTGTTTCCTTCTTTATTAACTCTTCCAACAACTTCCCATCTTTTAAAAGAAAAACACTGATTTTCTTTGAAGATGATATCATTGCCTAGCAATCTAGGCAAACAAAGTGAAGTCACTTGCCCAAGTTTGCATAGTAAATGCTGAGCCAGACACACAATGTACAGATATATTTTAACTCCTATCTTGATCCATTTGTGTTGCTATAAGGGAATACCTAAGCCTGTGTAATGTTTTTAAAAAAGGTTAATTTGGCTCACAGTTCTACAGGCTGTACAAGGCGCATGGCACTAACATCTGCTTCTGATGAGGGCCTCAGGAAGCATCTACTCATGGTGGAAGATAAAGGGGAGCCAACAAGTGCAGATCACATGGTAAGAGAGGAAATAAGAGAGAAAGATAGACAGAGAGAGAGTGAAGGGAGATGTCAGGCTCTTTTAAACAATCACATCTCAAGGGAACTAATAGAATAAGAACTCGCTTATTACCAAGAGAATGGCACCAAACCATTCATGAGGAATTCACCCCCATGACACAAATAGTTTTCACCAGGCCCCACCTCCAACATTGGAGTCAAATTTCAACATGGAGCTTTTGGCGGGGGGGATATCCAAGCCATAGCAACACCAAACCCCTAAACCTCACTACTACATTATACTGCAGACTTAGATTAATATGATGATGGAATATATTAACTAAAAACATGAACAAGTAAATGATATTCATGATCCATAAAAATGTGTGTTTTTAAAGAATGACTCAGAAAAACATCATCTCGATGGCTGACTAGAGTAGCCCCCAGCACTTAGCCCCCCCACAAAGAAGGACCACGATATATAGATAACTGCACGTCACATAGAATGTCTAAGGAAAGACACTGAAATTGAGCAAGGAAGTGGTGAAGATCCTTTGAGGTGTGAAATCTTGAGATGACAACCTAGAGAGGGAAGTGAAGCACCCATCCAGCTTCTGCTTGGAGCCAAGAGGGACTCCCCATTGCTGAGGACAGACAAGTTTCATAGCACTTCACATTGTAATCACAGATGCCTGCAATTCTACATATAGAAGAGCACCTCAGCTCTTGCACGCCTCTCTGCCCGCTAGAGGGAGCTGCCTGAGATCCGTGAGGATGCATTGCTCCAGAAAGGAAATTTACACTGGATCCTATCTACTCCTTGGGACCTAG
>VSMD01098741.1:0-20443 GCA_008750895.1 Mirza zaza
CATATGGATTTTATTTTTAAAAATGGAAACACTAACAAATATACCTCATAAAAAGAAGATGAAGCAGACAGGAATTTCACTCTATGGCATTGCTGAAACAGCAGGGTGGTGGTGAAAGGATGGTGCTTTCAATGAACAGTGATGTATAAATGGAATACACGTATGGAAAAGTAATAGAATCTTAACCACTAATGTCATACCTGAAAATAAATTATTTCAAATATCTTGAAGACTGAATAATATAAAGCAAGGCTTTTGGAAGAAATCATAGGAAAAACAAAATCTTTTGTGACTTTAAAGTCAAATATTTCCTGCTAAATATAACACAGAAAGTTCAAAGATATAAATACTGATTAATGTGGCTGAAAAATCTATTGGTCAACATTTTTGGAGTGTGACCAAGCAAACTATAGAGTAGAAGAAGATAGTGATATATATATATATATATATATATATATATATATACACATCAATTTGACAAAGGTCTCATAGCCAAGATATGTGAAGAACCAATAAGAAAAAGGCAAATATTTTTCTAAATTTTTTTTAACATTTAAGATTTAAATGTTAAAGTTTTTTTGTTAAAAGACTTTACAAAAAGGGCATCCAAATGACTAATCAGCATATGGAAAATTACTTAATTTCTCTTGTTGCCTGGGCAATGCAAATTAGACAACTATGTGAAACCACTATATATCTATTAGAATGAATACCAACAGCAAAAAGAAAACAAAGATATCAAGAAAAAAACCTGCCAAGGGTAGGTGAGAATGTGAAAAAAGCAAAATCTTCAGACATCACTTTTGAAGTTTAACTTGTTAAAACCTCTTTGGAAGCGTGGCGATATTTACTGTTTAAAAAAAGAAAAAGCCAGATCCTTGTTAAAGATGATAAACAGATTTTATTCAGACTACTAGAGTAGGGAAGAAAAACTAGCTCAACTCCAATCTGTGCAGAGGTGACTAGGCATTTTAAAGCATGGTGAGCTTGCAGGGAGGCAGACGGAACATGAGCTTGAGCAGAGTCCGGGAAATGGGAAATCACCAAAATTGGGTAAGGAAGTTGGCTAGAGTGATGAGACCATGGAACCTGCTAACTGGCCGTGTCAAAGTTAGACTCCTACCCTCCCATAGAGACTGGGAAACAGGGGCCCTACCTTTCTCAGTGATTACATTTCACAGAAATGATTCCCAGGACCCTTGGTTGTAGAAGATACAACTCAGAGAGACAGATAAAAGATTTTTCAAGGCAAGTTTTCTAAAGTAAATGTTCTCAGAGAGAGGAGATTAGGGCCTATCATCAGGTTTTGGAACAGACAGTAAATTCTCTGGGCAGCATTGAGCCTTCTCAGACAGGTGTTGAAGGGGACTGGGGTCATCATCCAAGTGACACAGTCTTAAGCAGATAGAAATGATGCTAGTGTTCATTCAAATCTCTTGTGTGGTGGGAAGATGCATGTGTGCTGAGTGAGAGTCGCAGTTCTTGTAGACCAAGGTGGAGTCCTAGTTGAGAAAAAGGATCAGAGAAGCCTGTCTACACTTTATTCACGGGAAGAATCTCTGTGACTACTAAACAGCAATGTATATATTTCACATGATGGAAGCAAAATAATATATAAAGAGATCAATGGAAACAAGCACCACATGTACTCACCAGCAAATTGGTATTAACGGATCAACACCTAAGTGGACATATAGGAGTAACATTTATCTGGTGTCGGGAGTGTGGGAGGGGGGAGGAAGGGATGGGTATATACAACCACAACGAGTAAGATGTGCAACATTTGGGGCATGGACACGCTTGAAGCTCTTACTCGAGGGGGTTGGGGGGCATGGGCAATGTATGTAACCTTAACACTTGTACCCCCATAATATGCTAAAATAAAAAATAAATAAAAAGAGATCAATGGAAGATATAACTTTTTAAATCATAGTAACTAACCCAAAAGTAGGCACTGTATGAGAGAAAAAAGAAATAGCAAATGGGGAGGTTAAAAAAATAGTGAAAAGATAGATTTTATCCAAACATATTTGTGATCACATTAAAAGTTATTTGCCCACATATTCCATCTACAGTACTAAAGCTGTCTAGTTGGACAAACTAAAACTATCTAGCAATATGCCACTTATACGAGATACATCTTAAATGTAAAACACAAAGAGGTTAAAATAAAAGAATGGAAAAATATTTACATTATGTAAAAACACCGAATAAAAGAGAGCTGGTTCAGCCATAGTAATAATCACGCACACACATTGTCAATTTTAAAGCAAACCATTTTACTACAGTAAGAGAGGTATATTTCATAAAGATAAAGTGGTTAATTCACTAAGACACATATACCATGTATATTCACCCTATATTATAGCTTCATAATTTATAAAGGAAGAATAATTGACAGAAATAAAATAAATAGAAACTGTCATTATAAAGGAGAAATTTAACACAACTCAGTAATTAGGAAAAACAGACAATATTAAGTAATGAATAGGAGATATAAACACAGTTAATACCTTGATCTAAATAGATAAGTTTTTGGAACACTGTACCAACATGCCACAATGTCTTAGTCTATGCCGAGGGACAGCAGCCTGCTTTCTGGTTCATAGATGGTGCTGCTTTGCTTGACTTCACATGGTGGAAGGGAAGAATGAATTCCCTTGGGCCTATTTTATGAGGACAGTTATCCCATTCCAGAGAGCTCCACCCTTATACTATGATCAGCTCCCAAAGGCCCAGCATCCCAATAGCGTCCGTGGGAGTTAAGATTTCAACATAAGAATTTTGAGGAAACACAAACATTGAGACTATAAAACACGATATATGTCATTTCAAGTAGAAGTAGACCATCTAGCAAAATCAACTATACTAGACCATAGAGAAACCATCAAAATATTTCAAAAGATAGACATAATATGAAGTACGTTTTCTATTCATAGTGGAACTTGGAGAACTAGAAAAATCTCCAGCTAGATAAAGATAACACAATCTTCATCTGAGTTATTTAAGATTTAAAGAGGAAATCACAATTAGAAATAGAAAATATTGTGAAGTGAATATCAATGATAACATGTATCAATACTTATTATGTGTGCTTAAAATGATTAAACAGAAATTTCTAATTGTATAAATTTAATTAAAAAGTAAGATTATCTCAAAATAATTAATCTAAGTCAATGTCTCTATACTTAGAAAAAATTTAATAAATCAAAGAAAGTAGAGAAAGGAAATAATGATTTTTAATGAAATAGAAAATGAATGTTCAATAAAGAAGATCCATTTGATCCATTGATCAAATATGTAACATTCAAGCATGATATAGATAAAAAGAAAAAAGTCATCAACTGCCAATGTGACGATATAAGCAAATAGTGTGTGTGTGTGGGGGGAGGGATTGCCAGGAGAGTCACTGCAGATCCAGTGACTTTGAAAGACAGTATGAAGATATGAAAAATGTTGTCTTGATAAAATTGACAAGTTGGATAAATTGAACAAATTTCCTAAAAAAATAAAATAAAACAAAATATAACTTGGCAAAACTTATAACAAAAGGAAAACTGAACTCTTTCTCTATTAAAGACATCGAATCTCTTACAAAACACCTTCCCACAAAGAAAAATAGTGGTCAAAAAACTTTCCTAAAAATTCAGAAAATTCTCATTCTCTGTTGGTCTGGAGGTGGATCTAATTGTCCTTTTTCATCCCATTGCTTAAATTTATCTCAGTACCATAGGAAGGTAAATATGATGTTCTTCCTGGTGTATTCTTAATGATTAAAAAGAAAAAAATTGTAAATTAAATGTTAACTTTGCTTCTAGTCACTAATGTCTGTTTTCACATCTTCCTCTTAATGCAAATAAATTTTAATTTAAATGTAATTTACTTAGGATATTTCAAATCAGTGAGGCACAAATCATAACAAATATTACCAATTTTAGTTATCGCTATCCTAAGGAGAGAGGTGTGACAACAGCTGCCATTTGCCTCTCCATCTCTGCCATATAAATTTATCTCAGCTTCTCGTATTTGCTATAATAAAATCAACTATTTCTCATATGTTTCAAAACCCTGTGCATGGAAACACTTGGCTTTTTTCTGTGAAGTAGCAGGTGGTTAAAATCAGGAAGGAGGGTTTTGGCATCTTTAAGAATATTACTCCATTTTTAAGGACTTACATAGAGCCATGATGATCACGAAAATGAGGAGGAGGAAGACGACGACATTGATAATGAAAAATCTAGCACTATATAAAATTAAAATGCATGAAAGATAGGCCATTGTTCTTAATTGAAATACAGATTCTTTCAAAGAAAGACAGAGAGAGAAAGAAAGAAAGCTGACTAGCTAGCTTCCAGGTGTCTGTGAATAAATTTGGATGCATTTGAAAAGGCAGGTTTAGCTCTAGACATTACCAACTGGAGGGTTTTATTAAATAGCTATGCTCCACAGTTTCAATCTCCAGCCTGCAAGAGAATTCCTGATTGCTTTATGTTGGTCTCTGACTAATAGTACTCACGACTTGAAGCTTTTGCTCTTAGATATTGCTTCTCTTAATGATTCTCACTTCTCCTTAGTGCCACCTAAATTATTGAGATATTGGTTTATCGAGTCTTTTCTCTGTTGCCTCTTTTTGAAAGTCCCTGCTGAGCTTGAAAGTGCACAGAGGAATGCTCAGATAACATAAAAAAGAAATTTAAGAGCAATAAGAGTGCTGTCTTTCTCCATTCCAATAAGAACATTTAAGACACATGTGAGATATTTTTACCCCTGTTGGCATCTACTTTTATTACAACATCTTTACTCAAATTGGCAAAGTAGGCAAACAGCTATTCCAGTGTGATCTTTGCACTACAAAGAACAGGGATGGTGATGCAAATGATACAGCTAAATGATTTTTCTTCTCCCAAGATATCAGCCTGCATATAAACAGTGTATATATTGTAAGTCTGCTTTGTAATTTTGTAGTTAGTTTTAAGGCATGCACAAAAAAAGAATAAAAAACAAAAGCAACACAATGATATAGCAGTGTTTGTATATACAGTCTGTGAGAATCTTATATAAGATTAAACCATGGCTCTAAATAAACCTTATTACCTAAGCCATATTACTTTATTTCCATCCTAGCCTAAATTATTAATTTTCATGAAAAAATCTTAATAAAGACTAGCATGCTAATCTTCAAAATAGTCATAAATTAAGAAATTAAAAATATTCATTATTTCAGTCAGTCACATGGCATCGTTGAATGAGCTGTCAGGTTCAAATAAAGACAATGCTCATCAGTGGAGTTTTTCCAGTGCAATTCCAGATAGTTCAAATAGGGATGATAGTTCTCTGGGGATGGGGCTTTTTTCCAGCTGTTCCAAAATCCTTCTGCCCCCTCCAGTGGCTGTTAAGCTACTGTTTTTCACAGCTGCAAAGGGTTACAAGACTGCTGCTTTTCAAGGCTAACACAGATCAAAGAGGGAGAGAGATGGTAGTAAGGCAAGTTAAAATGTCACAGAGTTCTCTATTCTTACTGGAAGTCAGCTATTTTTCTTAAGGAAATACTCTCAGATTGCTACTAGCCTTTAATTAATTTGAGGAGTTCTGAAAATATTGATTTGGACTATAATTCCAGTGTTCTAATTTCTCTTATGTAAGAGTGGCTTTACAGAAGTCCTCTCTCCACCATTCTGGAAATGCTTCTCTGTCTTCCCATTTTAAATATGGTCTTCAAACTAATATAGTCTCTTAAACACTATGTTTAGTACGACTAAGAGCTAAACATATTTTTGTTCTTTTAAATATTTTTTCTTCTCTGATGGAAAAATTGTCTTTAAATATATAATTTGTGTCAAATAGAAAAAAATATCCAATATATTTGTTATGTGTATTTGCTACATTATTTGAGACTGTTCAATTCTACTGTAGAAAATAGTAATCGAATAAAATAACCTTATGAAAGCTGTTAGAAACAAAAAAAAATTAAGAGCTTAATATGAATGCTGAACATAGGGAAAGATAAAAGAACTAAATATGCATTAAAATATGCATAAAATGCACAAGGTCCTAAATATTCTTTAAAAAGTCTTAAATTAGCCACTCATTCATAATGCTTGTTCATGGCACATGTACCCTTTGCCCTAGACATGTAGGCAAAAGCAATAGTTGCTTGACAGATAATCTGTAAATTACAGTTATTGACCAAATATACTTTCCCTGCTTAAGTTTTCCACTTTCTCATTATTTCTCTTTATTCATGGATTTCACTTATTTAAGAGTTCTGTCACTTTCTGATTACATTTTCTTTATGACCTTTAACTTCTTTCTCCTCTAAAAATTAACTAAATGACTAACTTATACCTTGTTCTTCTACTCAAAAGAAGAAAATCTAATTGCCTCAATGAATCACAATCATCCTTATTTTGGTAGAGATTAAGTGCAAGATTTACTTCTCAATGACCACTAGTTGGAAAGAATTAAGAATTAACTGCCCTAGATTAAAATTGACTATAGAATCTGGAGACGGAAGAGGCCCACTAGTGGATATAAAGACAACTCAATTGTGATCAGTGGACACACCTGAGCGTTTTAACATTGCTTCTTTTCCTCTATCTGCTTTGTTATAATGTTACTAATGGACAAGCTCATATGATAGCCATTTATATTCTTAGAAAATTTGGGGTTGCCTTGGCAAGTGATTCTTTGCAATGGTCTATCAACTGTCTCAGATGAGTTTTCATTGTAGAGCCTCAACTCCAGAATAATAATAATAAACTTTACTAGGAACTCTAAAAATCTACTAACTATACACTCAATTTAGAGGAAAATAAATATACAGACTCCTAGACTAGGTGTAGGTTTAGCCTATGATGAAAGTTGCCAGCTTCTCCTATAGGTCACCTGTATCATGAATTTTGGAGGTTTGAAGATGATGGAAGACAAATACAGCTTGCAGCTTTCTCTTATGGGTTTCAGCTTTCCCTTCTTTTCTCCCACTACACATCCATTTTTCCTTTCCAGCCTTCTGCTCTTCTGAATTCAGGTCTAGTCAGATTAAAAAAAAAAAAAAAAGAAAAAGAAAAGCATAAAGTGTTTAATCAACTGATAACATTGTATAAGATCAAATTCTTACATTAAATTCCATATTCTATATCTCTGTTAGAAGTTTTGTTTAAATGATGGAATTCTAACTGAAACAGATCTCCCTTGCTACTTCTCTGATGCATGTCTTGAGGTTATACTGTGACCTTTCATTAGCAGAAATTTTTTCATGCCTTTTCATTTATGATTACTCAACTTTACTCTATTTCCACTCTTCTTAACACTGTCAAGTACTTCACGAAAGCTGAAAGACATCCTTAGAACACGTAGCAAGTGGGCCTTTTCAAGTATTATATTCTATAAGTAAGTAACACTATGAGTAATCAGGATTAAAAGAGTCTATATTTAGAGTTTTGGCATGTCTAAATAATAATGAAGTATAACACTATTATACGTACAAAACTATTAACAGAAATATTATATATTTACCTCTCAACTGCCATCTGAGGTAAGGAGTGGTGTACAGGAGGCATCTTATATGGACTTGCAAGGGCCTCTGCATCTCTTTTCAAATTTTTGCAAATCTGCTTTCAAGACATTATATTAGTAGCTTGAAACCAGCAGTGGTAGAAGTATTTACAACACTCAAATTGCCAAACTACAAACTGAGCTCCCCCAACAGAGAGCCATTTTTAGATATTTATCAGCATTTCATTATAGAAATGTATCATCCTTATTACAAATATTAAAATTAAACCATATAATATTTAAATGTTTTTTTCTCAGTGATATAAAACCATGTAGTAAGAGAAATGCTACAGTAAATGTCATTTTCACCATTTTTTTTCCATTAAGGATGTTTTTGACAAGAAAAAAAAAAAAACAAAGGATGAAGAGATATGGTTTTGTGAATACTATCTTTGAAGTAGTATTTTTCTCAGCAAAACTAGTTAAGGAAGCTAGTGAATCACACACACACACACACACACACACAAAAAAAAAACAGAACACTGGTTGCCACAGTATTTCATATAAATTGGTCCACAGGTTTTTCAAAGATGTAAACCACTCAATCAGAAACTTTTGTTGTGAGATTCAAGTTTTACTTTTACCAGAGTTGTTAGCTATCACCTTGTACAGTAATTTGCCAACTTCTACATGTGTGTATTTAATATTATTTATCTCATTAAATATAAAAGGTGTGCATGAACACAAATCCGAATTCCTATATTTGCAAATAAGCAGAAATAAATTCAAAGGCCATGATAAAATGTCATAAAATAATAGTTTGATCTGTTTTACCTCAGAATGTATTAGAATAATGTATTATTCTTTCAGTTAAATCTACCAGTTAAATTCTCTCTTCCTCTAAAAAATATTTTAGAGTTTTAAGCAGCAATTACTTTTTATCAACTTTCCATTTAAATTTGTATTTGATGGAAGAGCTCCGAATATATTTCAGAGTTAAATTTAAACAAGAAAACAAAACATTTATTTGCTTACAAGTCACAATTGTTGAAAAGCACTACATAGACTAATGTAATTAGGATTTTAGAATTGCTTTACTTGTTTTAAAAAAGTAGCTTACACCTGTATTTAAAAGAGAAGGGCAATGGGAGCACAAATGAGAAAGAATATTACTAACAACCCTAGCGAAAATAGTCTCAAGAAATACTAACTAAATTAGGAAAACAATTCTCTTCTATACTAAGCAGACAAGCAAACACACCTTAAATAACTTGAAAATGACTTTATATAAATTGTCTTTTTTTTTCTTGTATTTGTTTCTATGACATGGTTTGTGTTAACTTCATATAACCTATTTCTCTTAGGGCATAGAGTGATAGAAGTATTTATTTGTCTCAGTAGATTACTACCTTTTAACCTAATCTGAACAAATAAAATCAGGAAAAGATATATTTGAGGCTAGAATATTTGATCTGTACACAGAGTATATACAAGAAGTCAATTTAGCTACTTACTCTTCTGTATAGAGGTTACTTCAAAAGCACATGAAAAAAGTCCCAAAATAAAGGTCAGTTGGCCACTCAATCTTGTATTATTATGCAATTTACCACAGGCATATTTTTTAGAAAGCCCCTAGTACAAGCAAGAACAAAATGTAGTTTAATGGAAAACATATACCTTTCCAAAAACACTTCTTTGAGATCAGTCACAAAGAACAGTAGTGGCAAGAAATAGGTATAGTTAGTGTTATGCATTCAGTGTCTGTCAAAATGAAATTAAGTGAAACTAAACAATATAGTCAGAAAAAGAACCATGAATTCACCACAAAATATTTTCCAAAAAAGATTTATACAGTGTATGTTATTTAGATCTGTGTTCCTTTAATGCAGTAAAATAGGCCTATCAAATTCAACATTATATGAAGATTCTAATAGTGGTGTCACATTTTGGAAAGGAATGAGTTCAATACCTGGTCATTTCCCATGGTAGTAGAAAACTCACCATTTGCCTTAAGTTAAAAACAAAAATTGCTCAGTTTGACAATGAATGAGTGTAAGACCTAATCATATTTGCATACTAATCAGAAAGTATATCATTAGATATAAGGAAAAGGGGAGGAAACAAGCTAAAAGACTGTTAATAGACTGAGGAAATTGGAAATGTCTTAGTGATGGAGGAACTTGTTTCTTTGAGAAACTAGCTAGTGCTTGTTCCTCGTAGACTGATATATCAGAGAGAGATGTCGTATGGATTTGGAATGCCTGATATTAGAGGTGGTTTCGAGGATCTCATAGTAGAGAAGCCCATTATCATTTTATGCAAACTATCATAATTAAAGCCATGAGGAATTGGCAATAAGAGTGTCTTGACCTAGAGGGAGCTCTATCTAGCATTGGTAAGCGGATCAGTTTCCAGAGTTCAGACAGTAAGAAAACTAAAGTTTTGCTCAATTTGTAGAATGAAATAATACAGAAAGGTATCATCAACCCCCCCAGTGGAAAACTGTCATCTCCTGCTCAGTTTTGAGTTCTGAGCCAATTCACAGATGAACCTTATGACTGGAGTCTAGGTTCTGTTGAATAGGTCCAAAAAACACTGCAAGCAATTTTAACATTCAGTTCTTTAAATCTTCTTTAAAGGTATTTGTAGCTATTTGTCAGGATAACAGTGCAGGGGAAAAGTAAATGTCTAGCTATTTCGATGGTTTTTAGGTATAGGTATGACTTAAGATCAATGTCAGAAACATGAACTGCTTCGATGGGTTTCTTGTTGAGTTGGTGGTTATGAAAACAAGAAGATAAATGGACAGATGACCCAAGTTCATCTTATAAAAGGCAGCTGTCAATTTTTTTATTTTATTTTAAATGTAGAATATATTTCTGATGTCTTTTAAAATAAATTTCTTTATCTTTGTTTTTTGTTGATTCTACTATAAAATAACTTGGTGTAGTTTTTTACTTATATTTAATTTGATTCAGATTCATAGTAATTATTTTTTCACATTAATTATATATATTTTCTGAAGTACAATATGCATTTAGTAAAATGTAGAAATCATCTTAGTTCTATTGATTTTTGAACATTGCATAAACAAAATCACACCACAGGTGCTTTGTTCAGTCTGACTTCTCTTTGTCAGTATTATGTCTGTGATATTAATCCAAATTGTTACCAAAAGAGTATGTAGTTATTTTTCTTTGCTGAATTGTATCCCATTATATGAATCCAATACAATTTAATTATCCATGATTCTCATGACCCATGTTTAATATTTTGATTTTTGCTTATTATGAATAAAGATGGTAAAATCTCTTATAGACTATTATTATTTTTAATAAATGATACTAGAATTATTGAGTCACAGGTAGGCATGTTTTCATTTTTAGTTGATACTGTCCAATGGCTTTCCAAAGTCATTTTTCCTCTTTATTCTCCTATCAGCAACATATGAAAACTCCAAGGATAACATGAGCAACATCCTTGCTCACATTCGTAAGTTCTAAAAAAGAACCTACTGTTCAATATCTAAAACAAAAAGTAGAATATGTTTTGTGATAGCCAAGGGAGAGCTATGCTTTTAAGTTTCAGGGTCTCTAAATATGATAAACTTTCAATTTTACCCAGGAATTTCAGAACCGTAGAAGTCAGGAGTTAGCAAATTTTCAAAAGTGATGTGTTTAAGTGATTAGTTTAACTTCAGCATGGGATCCCGCTGTGTGGAGTGAAGCTCTTGTTGATCATGTGACTTTCAGAAACATAGGGCTGTTGCTGATTGGCTTACAGAGTTTTCTTTGAGTGACAGGGGGAGGTGTGTAAAGCTATTTCTGGTGCTTATTACTTTGCTATATCTGAGAGTATATTTTTATTTTCCTAGCAAAATATTATTATTAAAATTTTACTCTTTGTGTTGTCAGTCTTTTTATTTTTCTTAAATGCCTTCTGGACTATGTTTCTTGATATCACATTATAGATTTAACTAGCACTTGTTTGTTAACTAATCATGTTGGGTTTCTTCTCATAGTCTTATTGGCCATTTGGATTTTTTCACAGTCATACCCTAATGTATCTAACGTTTATATTATTTTGTTTTTCTATGCATTTTGGCATATGCTATGCATTGAATTGTGTTCCCTAAAAGAAAAGTTGAAGCCTAAGTCCCAGTACCTGTGAGTTTGACATTATCCAAGAATGGGTCATTGCAGATGCTTTTAGTTAAGATGAATTCATACTACAATAGGGTGGGCCATTAATGCAATATGAGTGATGTCCTTAAAGAAAATGAAAATTTGGACATAGACAAAAGGAAGGCAGCCATATGAAGATGGTGGCAGGGATTGAAGTTATGCTGCCACAAACCAAGGAATGCCTGAGGCTATCAGAAGCTGAGGGGGTTTGCAGGGGCAGGGGGGAGGAAGAATCCCTCTCTAGAGTCTTTAGAGGGAGCAAAACCTTACCACCACCTTGATTTGGAACTTCTAGCCTCCCCTATAAACTGTAAGAGAAGAAATTTCTGCTGTTTTAAGCCATCCAGTCTGTGGTGCTTTGTTCTGGTAGTCCCAGGAAAGTATGTCCAGTGAATATTAAGTCTTTATTAGCTGAGGGAATGACTAATAGATATCTTACAGAAAATATTTATTTATATTACTTATATCTGTAGTTTAAAAGATTCAGAAATAATAGAATCGTAGAACAATAAAATGGAATTTAATTTTACTATGCATGATAACCCAGTAATGGACTAAAATGTCCACACTTGGGAAGTGGGCATTAGTAATCATATTTTATAAATAGATTATAAGTAAAACAAGAGAGTTGGGGTAGAGAGTGAGAGCATGCATGTATGTGAGAGAGATGCATTCTTTGTCTATCAAAGCATCTCTAGATACCTTATCTAAACATATCATTGGTAAATATCCAAAGGAAGAATTATTTGTAATCCTATTCCATAAGTTTTCAAAATTGTCAGTCATACAAATCACAAGTGTATAAATGGATTAAAAACAATGAAGGTAGTATATGATTAAGTTCCAAACTGAATTCTTCTTTTGGAAGTATTTAGAAAATGTATCATTAGTTTTACACTAGAACATAGTAGTTTCTATTATATAATTGAGTCTGTAAAAAATGGTGAAATGCTATTTATGAGATCTTTACTATGAAATATTGTATAACTGAAAATTGGACTGCTTAATGTCATTTCAATTAAAAATAGATATAAATGGCCACTGTGTGACAAAATGTAGAAAAATATCTAATAAAATGCCTTGTTTGCTCTACTACTTGGCATTAAGAGGAAATACCTATGTAACGTGCACAGCATGAACATTAGACATTTCATTCTATAATTTATATCATAGAGGCATTTTCTATTTTCTTAACTAAATTACTTTTTTCTTCTTATGACCGCCACTTTAATACCAACCCTATTCTGACATTTCCCATAGAAAATTTAATTCATTTGTCATGCGTGTATCATTTGAATTTAAAATTAATGTTAGTATTTTAAAGTGCAATGTTTTAATCAACAAATATATTGAGGGAACTGCTGTGCTATAAAACTTCAGTAACTTTATCTATTTATGACATAATTTTTCTGTGAAGTGGTTATCAAAGGAAAATCAGCCTATTAAGTAAAAACAATAGTTACAAAGCTTTTTTAAATAGTAAAATTTCATTAAAAGGAACAATAAACACTTCTTTTGGTATATATCCCCACAGTATCTGTTAGGATTTGTTAATTTTTAAAGTATTAATATTAACTAAAAACCAGCTTTAGTATTTTAATGATTCTTAGATCTTTCATGTTTTAGCTACTGCCTACTTCTTCAACCCTAATTGTTCTCTTTGTCTTTATCTACCTTTATGGCCTTTTTATACCCAAGTCCTATAAATTCTAGTCAACTTCTACTCATCTTCTCTCCAGCCCTAGTGTTCTTCCTCAAAAGAGCTTTCCCTGGAAGCCTCTCCTTAGTGCCACTCTACAGAACCTCAGTTACCATGAACGTTGGAGCATGACTGGTCTGCTCATTTTATTGTCATACTGTCCTGGAGTGGGACATTTATAGTTGAATGCAATTCCTTCCATAGGTAGTTTCTAATCTCCCAACAGGCACTCACATTGTTTTTATTCTATCCCTTCTGCCACACTTATCTCCCTACAATTTCCCCAGTCTCTACAAGAAGTGCCATCATCCATCCTGCTAATCAAGTCAAAGCTCTAGGAGTTACACTTGGTCCCTCACATTTTTGCACTTTCCCCCATAGCCAGTCTTTCAACAAGTAGCTGAAATTTTATTTGCAATATGTCTCACATCTGCCCATTAATCCAAAGCATCATCATCTCTCAAGATTTCAAGATCTTTCTAGATGGTCTTTGAAGTTGCTTCCTATAATTTACGCTCCTCACAAAATATGGTAATTTCATTCTATTTTTGTCAAAATAGGTTTGGATAGGATATTCAGATAGCTTTAAATTCAAAATTTCAAAATTTAATTAAAAAATTCTCAAAACACCTGTCTCCCAGTCAGCTGGAGAGACAACCAAGAACGACAAATGTTAGACATTTTCTTTATGTCTGAAAAATTTTGAACCTATACAAGCAAAAGATATATATTTCCATAATTTTTGCAATAATATGTATTGTTTAATTTAATACATAATGAAAAAAATGTTTTATCAAAATTAAATGAGTCTTTAATATATTTTATATAAGCAGAATATTTCATTAAATGTTTATAGCATAATATTAAAGAAGTCATTGATCAAAGGAAATTTAAATCCCTTCCAATCTTTGATATTAAAAATTATGCTTTAAACATCTATATATTAATTTTCACATGGGCATTTGTATTTACAGAGACTTCTAGAAGTAGAAATGTCATATCAGAGGATACATATATTTGTAATTGTAGTAGATGTTGCCAAATCCAGAAAGTTGTAGCAATTTACAGATTCACTAGCAATGCATGAGAGGTTGACGTTTTGCTATTCTAAGAACTGGAAGAATGGTATGTATGCTGTCAAGTAAAGGTGTGTTGTTAATATACATGTTTATGCTACCTTTTATGTTTATTTAATGTTATGTGACTCTTACCTACACTCACAGAAACTGAATCAACCAGGGTTTATACCGTACTCAAGGAGCAAGAAATTGATCAGTTGCTCATAAATTATGATGCATCTTGGCTCAAAAAAATATAACCTGAGAAATCTAGCCATTTCTCACTAATGTGAACTAAGAAGTCCTTAGAATATGAAGCAGGGAACATTGGAAACAAGATTTGAAAGATTTTGATATGGATGGGACAGGAGAGACTATGGTAGGACAAATACAAGCCACAGTCATGATGGAAGGAAACAGTGACAAGCAAGAGTCGATGATAGAAAAATAAAATTGTGCACATATAGAGAGAAGTTAAGGTGTCTGATATGAGGTAGCTTCGGCCATGCATGCTGGATCTTAGAAGAGACTCATGTGAGGATAGCTTTGGAATTGCAGACCTAGTGTATGTGTATTCTTAGAATAATACCTTGTTTTAAAGTTAAATTGTGGAGGCGAAGGGCATACCTCTAACCCTTGCTAGGGAGAGGCAAAGATATAAAATACAACCAGAATGTTTGTACCCTCATATTTTCTTGGGAAAAAGAGTTAAATTCACTATTTTATAAAATATCTAGTTACTACCTTATTTTACTGACAAAAATTTTTTTAAAAAAGTTTAGAATGTGCTGTTTGCCACAATCATAGCTATTCTATTAATATTTACAGAGTCAGGCATTTATCAAGTTGAATAGTATTTTCAGTATTTAATGAATTATCATATTTTAACTATTTCTTTCTTCTTTCCTTTTCTTTCTTCTTTTAATTTTTTTTAAATAATTTGGTTTTTAATTATAGCTCTCAGTTTCCTTAGCAGATTTTTCCTGAGATCTAAAACCAAGAACCCCCTCTCTACTTTATTTCTTGTGCAACCCTGCCCAACAACTTTCTGCTTTTGTCTGTGCTTTCACTGAATTTGCAATTTGTAATTACATGAGTTTTGCTCATATTAGGTATATGTTTTTGTTAGTTCTTCTCCTTTGTTGTTTTATGAATGACTTTTAGGAAGAAAAGCAGGAAATGCTGCTTTTGCCATTTATTACATTCGCTTATTTTTTTCCTAGTACATTTCAGTCTAATACATTTGTTTGTTTTTTAGATTTTCTGGCTATGCAGGATTAGAATCTAATCCCCATGGGCTAAGAGTCTTTTCTGCTTTATTTACCACTATTTCAAGTTTACCACTATTTCAAGTACTAGAGTATATACTAGTCAATAAATATATTTTACCTAAAAATTGATGAGTATACTATCTTAATGAGTTTTCAGCTGAATACTAAGAATATCAATGTTCACAGTAATTTTATAATAAAGTTTTTTATTGGAAATTCAATGAGGTTTGTACCCTTTCATCATCTTTTAGAGAACTCTTCATCGGATATAAAAAAAAGCTTCTGGTGGAACAAATGGGAAGTCATATCATATTACATTTACTTTGAGGCTTATCCATAATAATAAATATTAACTCTATCTTTGGGGAGGGAGTAGAGAATCTAGTAAATGCATGAAGTCAACAGCAGAATAATATGGGCAGAAATAAAGGGGAGGAAAATAAATCTTTATGATTAAATTATCAGATGCTGTTAAAGGTTGAATTGTGTCCTACCAAAGAAAAAAAATTGTTGTAGTCTTAACCCCTAATACCTCAGAATTTAACCTTATTCATAAATAAGATTTTTGTAGATGTAGCTAAAATGAGGTCATTGGGGTGGGGCTTAATCCAATATGTCTGGTATCCTTACAAGAAGGAGAATTATGAACACAAATTCAGACACGCACAAAGGGTGGACCAGGTAAAGAGAGAACACCATGGAAAAACTGGAGTTATGCTGGCACAATCCAAGGAAAGTCTGGAGCTACCAGAAGTTAGCAACAGGCAAGGAAGAATTTCCTAAAGTTGTCTGTGATAGAATGGCCCTGCCAACACCTTGACTTCAGACTTCTAGCCTCCAGAATTGTGAGATAATACATTTTTAAGCCACTCAGTTGGTAGTGCCCTGGTGGTATTCTAGGAAACTAATACAGATGTGAAGAAGAATTGCATTCATGTAAAACCAATTCGTGTCATTTCAAATGCTCATCACAAGATCTTACTAAATATGAAGTAACTACTTAGAACTAATGAAAAATCAGAAACAAAATACTGTTTTAGAAATAGAGATACCCTGAAACTGGTGTGTCTTTGGTAATGTGTGGTGAAACAAAACATTTTTCAGAATTCTTCCCATTCTATAACACAACATAAATGTATATATTAACTCTTCATACCCCTAACTCTGTCTAATGTCTACCATTACCATCAACTTAAGAAATGCAGAAGATATTTTCATATTTTTTATTTCTTTTCTTATTATCAAGATTACTTATATTTCCTAATTTAAGAAGGACTGTACTCCTAAAGTTTAAAATTTCATAAATTAAAACTAAATATCCATATCTATTACTTTGTTCCCAGAAACATAAAATCGGTGATCTGAGAAAAAAAGAGATTTGTTTGGTTTGAATTACCAGGATTTGATAATGACATTTCAAAGAATAGAATTTTGATGTTGAGAATAACAGCAAGATCCTAACAAAAGAAAAGAGCGTTAGAATAATAAAACCAGTACTTAAATCTTGTCAATTTTATTTTCATTAGAAATAAGTAAAGTCAATTTACACTATTTGCCAGTCTGGTTGCTAAAATTCATTTGAATAACAAGTATTTCTAAATACTATTTTTCTTTAAATTGAAAATAACCAAATAAAGTGGAGATTGTCTAATAAAATACTAGGCAAAAGGAACAGGTAAATAACTCTTGCAATTCCAACTCTCATTAAAACATCGCAAAAGTCAGTCAGTATTTATGGAATAATATTAAATATCATTGACAATAACATTGAATCGTTAAATTTCTCTTTGCAAGTTTTTATAGCATTATTATTACACAAAAGGTTAAAATTATATGTCATAAGTAATTAGCAAAGCAATATTTCTTTAAAAAATTTAAGCTTCTTACTACTTAGATTTATTAATCATACAAACACAGTATATTTCAAATATTTTCTTACTAAAATTTTATATGTGAATTTTATCTGAAAATGCTTCATAAGTAAATATGAAAATACTAATATGCCAAATATCTAAACATATTCCCATAATAAACACACATACCTATATGCTTTTAATTCATAAATGTATATTAAAAAATTAAAAATCTCAAATTTCACAGTTTGATTCTCATTTTCTATAACATTAGCATCTGATATTTTGACATTAAATACTATATATGTTGTTTTATCTCCTCTTTCTTACCCAGGAAAAGCCACCAGTCTACAAAATGTTGTCTTGAAATGATTTTTTAAAGTCTATATAGCAAAATAAATAATTTTATGTGGGAAGGAAACAAAATGGCAATATCTGCTTTTCCATTTTTAAACAAGTGCTTAGGAAGACAATAAGCAATATTTTAAGTAAATTAAAATGGAATTTGCTTTTTACCATGTCTCATAAATGCCAAACAATGAAATGATTTAGTTTTCAAAGTTATTATATCCCAATTGATCTTCCAGGCAACAGACTTATTATCTGATTATGAAGGTATGCACATTTATCAAAAGCTAGAACCATCTGTCTCAATTCTGTGTAATTTCATTATATATTCATCATTTAGACAGTCAGCTTATGACATAAGCCTCTAACGACGAGTAATTCTATACTTATTATCACTTGAGAATGTGCACAGGCAGACATCAGTCAACTCCTATTAGTCTACTTTGAAATTAAAATTATTCTAATGATAAGCCACTAACTACCAGACATCATTGATATATGGAGAAAAATTCTTTTACATTCCTTTAAAGCAACCTAAACTATCAAATTATCAATTTCTTTCTTTTAGCAAGATGTATACACACACACATACACACACACATAGAATTTTTAAATTCTTCTTGTGAGAGGTAAATAAATTTAGACCCATGGACACATATTAGAAATTCTCATTTTTAGACAGAGGGTATAAATCTAGGAAATGATACTTATAATTTAAAGTACTTTTTATCAAAATAGTCATAACTGCCATACATTTTTATAATTCTGAGGAATGCATCAATAAGCTTGCTTAGTGAATTTGGGACAGAACACCAGAGTAGACACTGAATAAAATGTATTTTTCTTATATATGGTGTTATTGTTTTTGACAGAGATGAGTGAAAATATGGGAAATTATTTACTAAAAACATTTTGCTTATTTTTGTGTATCTGGAATGAAGATTAAAAGTATAATCCATTATAAAACTACATAAACTGATTAGAAAAGTGACATGTTATCTCATAAAGACAAACACACAAAGTTACTAAAAATAACCCATGAATCTTATATATGTCACTTTCCCGTTCCTGCCATTGTGGTCACAGGTAAGACAAATGGTAAGTTCACAAACTACCTGAAGTAAAAACTGATTCTCATATACATACACACACACACACACACACACACACACACACACATATACATGAATAAAAAGCAAAACATCTGATAAAATATTTTTAAATATAATCTCATATTTTAACAACAGTTTATGTGAAATGTTTAAGAGGAACTTTGTATTTCTACACAAAGATAGTATTTGCATTATTTAGGAATCTAGCTTTCTAAATTTAATCTCTCCTTGAGAGACTCATTGTCAAAATGATTGCTATCTCAGACAAGAAGTTTGTGGGAAAGACAGAAGCCAGAACCAGTAGACAGGGGGAATATTTGGACTAGGAGGCCAGGCTACTAATACAGCTGTAAAGTCAACCCATGACAGCAGTGGTAAGCAGTGCACTCTCTGACGTTGAAAGGTTGTGATGCACTCAGAATTGGAGTTGGCCATTATTATTGTTAACATTATTATTGGTAAAAATATTTTGGAGAGGATACAAAAGTATGATCAAAACTGAAACTTAAAAGAATAGCCATTATAGCTGACCACTGAACAACATGGGTTTGAACTGTGCATGTTCATTTATAAACAGATTCTTGCAATAAACATACTGGAATTTTGGAGGAGGGGGATATTAGCAACAATTTGAAAAAGCTCACAGATGAAAATTAAGAAAAAGCATACCATGAATACATAAAATACATATAGATGTTAGTCTATTTTAACATATACTACCATAAAATATATACAAATCAGTTATAAAATGATTAAAATCTATCAGATTTGTGAACACAAATACTTACAGACTGTATATAGTTCCATTTCCAGTGGAGAGAAATGTAAATAAATGTAAAGATACAATATTAAATCATAGCTGCATAAAATTAACTATTTTATATACTGTACCACTGTAATAATTTTGTAGCTACCTCCTGTTGCTATTGCAGTAAGCTCAAGTGTTGTATCTGCCAAAAATGCCTTGTGACACTAATCATCTCTGCATGAGCCATTCATCTCTCTGGTAAATTGCTTATCACAGTAAAAAGTAATCTCTTCTGGCTCTCACACATTTTTCATTGTATTTGGTGACTTGCTCTAAACCTTGAATAACACCACGAGACTCATTTAAACTGCTGAAAGTGATACTAGTGATCATCCTAGTGATGCCGGAAGTGATTCCAAGAAGAGAAAGTGATAACATTGCAAGAAAAAGTTGATTTGTTTGATACGTACTCAATCTTCAGGTCTGCAGCTGAAGTTACCAACCTTTTCAATGAATCCAGTTTAAGTATTGTTGGAAGGAAGGAAAGGAAAGGGAAGGGAAGGGAAGGGAAGGGAAGGGAAGGGAAGGGAAGGGAAGGGAAGGGAAGGGAAGGGAAGGGAAGGGAAGGGAAAGGAAAGGAAAGGAAAGGAAAGGAAAGGAAAGGAAAGGAAAGGAA
>VSMD01098746.1:0-158170 GCA_008750895.1 Mirza zaza
CTCTGTCTCTCTGGGCAGCCGCGGGTAGGGTGGGGGGAGGGGAGGAGGAGGCAATATGGCGTCTGCCGCGCGGCTCGGGTCTGTGCACACGGAGGTGCCCGAGGGAGTTGGGAGCCTGGTGCCGCGTCCGCTACTGGCTTACCGCTCACTGGCGGTGGTTGTCGCAGGTCCCTCCGCTTGCTGGGGAGCCCACCGGCAGTCCGGGATGCAGGGGAGGGGAAACGGCAGATCCACCTCCCCTTCCCGCTGGTCTCAGGCTGCTCCGGGGGTCCCAGCCTCCAGTTCTCCTCCGCGACCTCCTCCCGTGGAGTCTCCCGTGGTCTCAGGTACTCCTCCTGCCGACCCTCATCCAATGTAGGCTCGTCTTCTTGCTTCTTTCTTCTAATTTCTGCTAGAATCTGTCTTTTCTTCAGAGACACTCTGTCTGGCGGTGTCTCTCATCCGCCATCTTCTGGGCGGGGCCCAGGACATCTATTCTTATCCAAACATATTAGGAGCTGTTGTTCTATCCCAGCTCAAGTAGTTCCATCATTTTATTTATTTAATAAACACTTATTAAATATAAATATGTCCTAGACCTTGTAATAAATTCTAGCTTTTCCTTGGTATTTTGTGTCCATTTGTTGATGTCTGCCATAAACCCTCATTCAGCCTATAGTTCTAATCATTTATTCACTCCTTCTTTCATAGTTTTTTTTTTACAAACATTTGTCAAAAACCTACTACATGGCCGGCCGCGGTGGCTGAAGCCTGTAATCCTAGCTCTCTGGGAGGCTGAGGTGGGCGGATCATTTGAGCTCAGGAGTTCAAGACCAGCCTGAGCAAGAGCAAGACCCCATCTCTACTATAAATAGAAAGAAATTAATTGGCCAACTAATATATAGACAAAATTAGCCGGGCATGGTGGCACATGCCTGTAGTCCCAGCTACTTGGGAGGCTGAGGCAGCAGGATTGCTTGAGCCCAGGAGTTTGAGGTTGCTGTGAGCTAGGCTGACGCCATGGCACTCACTCTAGCCTGGGCAATAAAGTGAGACTCTATCTAAAAAAAAAAAAAAAAAAACCTACTACATACCAGGCCCAGTGCCTAGATTCTGAGAGTACAAAAGTGAATAAGACAAATCGTACTTTCAAAGCATTTATTTTTTACTTTTATAAATAAGCACACAAATATAATAACAGCATTAAAATATTATACTAGGGATATAGAGGAAATGTCATGGGGGGCAGAGAAAAATGATTCATTTTGCTTGTGGAATTTGAGGAAGATTTCACAGAGAAGATGGTGTTTATCTTGAGTTATAAAATATTCCAATTACTATTGCTGTGTTAACAAACTATCCTGTTTAGCAGCTGGAAACAACCATTTTATTATGCTTATATATTCTCTGGGTCAGGACTTCAGACAGGACATAGTGGGAATGACGGTTATCTCTGTTCCATGGTGTCTGGGGGCTTGACAACCAGAGTAAGGAACCATCTAGAGTTATATTCATTCACGTATGGAGGTTGATGGTGTCTATCACATGAGACCTCAGCAGGGGCTATCAACTGGAACAACTGCACTTGGCTTGTCCATGTTGCCCAGTTTTCTTACAGCACGATGGACTTGGGGATAGTCAGACTTTTTATGACAGCTCAGGTACCCAAAAGTGAGTATCCAGTTTACCAGATAAAAGCTACATTGACTTTTAAAGTGTAACATCAGCAATCACACACTGTCATTTCCCTGCATTCTATTGCTTACCAGCAAGCTACACTCCCACCCAAATTCAAGGAGAGGAGAATTAGACTCCGCCTCTAGCTGGGGGAGTGGCAAGATTGTGGAAGAGTAGGTCGGGTGAATAATACTATTTCAAGACTCTATAAATTATATTTTGACATATTAAATTAAATGCATGGAAGATTATCATTATCTGAGACCCAAGTGGAAATGTGTTTCGTGCGATTAGGAATAGTAAGTAAGGCTGTGTGGCTAGTGCGTGGCAGGAATTGTCCAAGGAGAGTGCACAGCTACAAATTGGGGGCAAATTTTGAAGGGCCTTTAATTCTCATGCTAAAGAAATTAGACTTTAACTTGTAGACAATGAAGAGCCCTTACAGTGACTTGTTTTTGTTTTTAAATCAAAGATTTGGCATGAGTTAATCTATGATTGAGAAAGACGAGTTAGGTGTGTGGACAAGTATAATAGTGCTAGCAGAGAATATAAAGGACTATATAAGCAGTGACAATGTAAATGAACAGAATAAATAGATCTGAGATGTATTTTGGAGGTTGAATGATGACTGATTGGCCAAGGCTAGTGAGGAAAAAGGAAGCATCAGCGATGACTCCAAAATAGATAAGAAGGCTTCAGAGGCCCCAGAGCTTGGCTACTTTGCCTGAAGTGGCTTCCTCTGGTCCTGGGATGCTCCCTGGACCAAGGCTGAGCACAGACCCCAGAGCCAGACAAGTCTAACCAGGCCTGATGCTCTGGTCATGGGAAAAGGTAGTAGCTTATTTATTTTCTCATACATTCTGTTGACAATTCCAGAGTCATCATAGAGTAGAGGTTAAGGATAAAGACAATTGGTAGTAGCAGGTCTCCAAAGTAAATATGACACACACAAAAAAAATAGAGTAGTCCCTTTGAAGTTCTTACTTAAATTTATATACATTGATGCCAAATTTCTGGAGGATTGGAGAAGAGCAAATTCATATAGTTTCATTTTTCTTCCTAATAGGAAAACTGTAGTCAGAATACTGTTTTCTTTTTTTAATGACTGGTTCTCCTTTGTCCTGTTAGATATTTAAAGAGATTCAAACTTCCTCCTACCAACTCCTGAGGCATTATCAATTAACCACACACAGCCCATTGAACACAGCATAGCTGTAATTAAACCAAATTACTATGCAGTAGCTTTCATTACACAATGAAACAGTTTTTGTTAGGACCACAGAGAGAGTTTAATTACATGTCTAGACATCCCCTGAATTCAGAGCGGCAGTATTATCTTTGTCTCTTTAAAAGAGAGTTTGAGCAATTGGTGATTGCCTTTTTCTGAAAATTAAATGGCAAATAAGTTTGGGTTTTTTTTTTTCTTGTCTTCATGGAGTTTTCAGTCTGGTGAAGGAGGCGTCCCAAAGGGAAAGCCTGCGAAGGAACATACTGTGTTTCCCCGAAAATAAAATAAGTCCTAGCAGGATTTCTAAACATTTCTGCAATATAAGCCCTACCCGGAAAATAAGACCCAGTGATGAGCGTGGCTACGCAGCGCATCTGCACAACCCATGCATTTCATCACAGAGCTGGTAAAGACGAGAGCAGCCCTTCTCATCTGCCCCATCGTGACAGCTACTACCGCAATAGTAGCTGTCACGATGACTGGAAAGGTGTGGGCAGCCCCACCAACAAGGTTGGCTCCCCCTGTCAGGTCCCGGCCATCCTGTGCATGCTGCAAGCTGAGGCTTTGGGTGGAAAATAACGCATTCCCTGAAAATAAGCCCTAGAGTGTCTTACTGAGGAAAAATAAATATAAGACCCTGTCTTATTTTCGAGGAAACACAGTACATGCCGTTAAGAAAAACAGGAGGTAATGATGAGAGGATGTAAGTGCGGCACATGTGCTAGCGTGGAGGAACAGATACAGCCTCCCTGAGGAAGTGACATTATGGTTGAGTCCTGAGGGTGAGCACAGCTGGCCAGGTGAAGAAGGATGACAGGGTCCAGGCCGGTGAGCAGCTAGAGGTGTGAAAGAGATTGGAGCTTTTGAAAAACTGAAAGAAAGTCTGTATGAGAGGGAAGAGAGAGGAGGGGGAAGGAGGCAGAACATGAGGCTATGGAGGGACACAGGAACCAGATCCCAAGGCTTTGAGGGCCAGGATAAAGTAATGGGAAACCGTGAGAAGTTTCTCAAAGAGAAGAGATGGCCTGCTTCCCTGAGCTTTATGTGGAAAATAGCTTGAAGGGGAGCATGGTGAAAATCAAAGCAGGCATTTAAGGGGCTGCCTTGGTGATCCAGCTGAGGTCACAGCAGTGACGTGGAGAGAGGCAGGGCCATTCTGGAGACATTATGGAATAAATGTTGACAGAACTTAGTTTTGAATTAGATGGAGGTGGTGAGGGAGAGGAGAGAATCAGTTTCTGACTTGAACACTTGGGCTGATGGACGCACCACATTTTGAGGTAGAGAAAACCAGAAAAGAACTGGGAAGTCAAGAGTTTGCTTTTAGACACACTGAACTTAAGGTTCCTATGAGACATCCAACTGGAAATGAGACAAGGTGGTTGGATACATTGTACTGGAGCCTAAGAAACAATTTTGAACTGAACATCCTTTTAGGATACTGTCATGGAGTGATCTTTCATTCTTAAACTGCTAGTGATGTAATACATGGTTTGTTTAGCTAATATGAGACCAGACATACTTACTAGCTAAAAGAATCCTATATCCATCATATTCAGATCACATCATTTGTAGCAGATGCACTGTATTCAGGATAAGCAAATATATGAAATGTGTGCCACTTATAGAAAATTTATTTTTAAAATAAATTTTAAATTTTAGTAACACGTAATTGTTATAGTTAAATTGTATTTAAAAAAATTAAAATTATCATAATCCCATCACACAATTAAAAAAAAACCTCATATGCACTCTATTTATGCTGTAAAAAGTGGCAGAAGGGAAGAGAGTAGACAAATGTGCTCAAAGAGAGTTTACAGCAAAAGGGAAGGCTAGGAGACCAACCTCAGTAAACATTCAATTTAAGAAGCAGAATCAGAAGAAATTTCATCTATTTATTCATACACTTGACAAATGTATATTGGGCATCTACTGAGTGCCAAGGCTGCTTTTAAATTCTAAAGCAAAAATCAGACTGCAGAGTGTTTTGTTGTGCCTCTACAAGGTTTAACATTTTTCAACTTAGTTGCCAACATTTAAAATTTGGAATATTTTACATCAAAAAAATCTGAAATTCTATCTTGCCTTGAAAAATCGGAAGAGCTAACAACGTGGAGTCTGCATCCCCACCTTATTTCTTATTTTTTCTAGTGCATGTGTCTATTTATGTTGAATCCCCATGATTTAAATAATCTGTATCTAAAATCAACAATATCTTGATAGGTTTTTCCACAATTAGATATTTCATTATTACTTCTACTATGTTATTAATACAATGTTATAAAACGTCTCTGCACACTTTCCCATAACCACACGATTTTGTGGAGCATTTTTTCTCTTCTTTCATTTCTTTTTCTCCTCTAAGGCAGTGATCTTGAAGTGATGAGATTAGTGCTTGATGAGATTAGAGGTGTGTATTTCATTTAAAATCCAGTTTGAAAATAAAGGGAAGCATGCCTACTCGTTAATATTATTCAACTCTTAAACTGTTCTTTTTATGTTTTCAGATGCTCTAAGACAGTAGTTTTCAAAGTATAATCTAGTTTAGGGAACCCTAGAGGGTCCCTGAAACACTACAGAGGGTCTATAATATCAAAACTGTTTCATCATAATATGAAGGCATTTCTCTTTACTCATGAAAGTAATTTTCCAGAGGCTACATGGTGTGTGATTTTATAATAGACTGAATGCAGAAACATATGAGAATCTAGCTGTCTTTTTTTAACCAGAAATTAATGAAATTTGTAAAACTGTGAAAGAGTATCACTCTAATTTCTAATTTTTTTGTTTTAGAAAGTATAATTTTATTTTAAAAATGTTATATATGTTCTTTGTCATGAACTTATTGTTTTTTTAATTAATATTGTTTTTAATTTCTCAGTTTTAACTACTAATACAGTAAATAGTGTTAGATATAATTCACATAAACAAAAACTCTTTGGGGTCCTCAGTAGCTTTTTTTTAATATAAAGGGTTTTTGAGACTAAAATGAGAACATGTGCTCTAAAATAGTGCTGCTGTTTCTAATGGTTGTATCTCCTTGAAGAAGATCATACTCTGTGTTTTCCTTTTTTCTGGCTTTCTGACTTGAGATAATGTAAAGGTTAGAAATCGTATTGGTTGAAGGTGGATCTAAACAAAAATTAAATGATGACTCTTGCCATTTTGTCAGTCAAATACATTTCAATGCCTCCCCTTATGTATGTATATGATCGTAACTTTTGATAATCTTTGTACATTGCATAATTGATAATAAATTATCCTGGCATGCCTTTTTAAAAGGCATGATTATGACGTTTAGCATTTCATTGCTTTGTTTTGTTTTTAAGTTTCTTCTTCTAATAGCGCATTCTAATTCTATTTTTTCTCTAAAACCTTCCTTCTTTTTCCAGTCTAGCCCTCCTTTATGGAGTGTCAAATGATATTTTCTTTTGTTGTTGTTTTTTAATTTGCACTTAGAAAACAACTGTCATTTCTGTTCAAGAAAGCCAGAATAACTTTTAGTGAGAATCTTCGTATAATCAGTGTGTTGAGTTTTAAACTAAAATTTACTAGGTCATTTCATTTGTTATTGTTATTGTGTTGCTATTTTTGTGCCATTTTCTTCCCAAAGCAATGGAATTTCTAAATTGGGTAAGATTAGGAGGAAAAAAATCAATATTTTCTATCGGTCCCAAACTATGCAAACTTTAAGTATGTTCCAGAGCTACCATATGAGATGTTTTATCTTTGCCTTCAAACTCAGTTTACATCAAGATTATAGAGTATCTTCCTCATTGTGGATATGGCAGGTTTTCCCTGAGTATCATTCATGGTCGAGTATGTCCTCTATCATTTTCTTATTTCTCCTCCCACTCTCATTACCTTCCCTTTCCATTATTCTCCCATTGTCTGCTTCATTTTTACTTTCCTCTAATTTCTTCCCCGTAATCAATCAGGTAATAAGTGCATGTCCTTGAAAATCATGTAATAGGCAAGGGTACGGGCTCTACTTCCAAATGCTTGTTTCCGAATTCCAACTACAGTGTCTAGTTCTGACACTGTACAAATCTCTTAGCCTCTTCGTGCCTCAGTTTCCTCATTTGCAAAACAAATATTAGATGACTTATCATCATACAATAGCTCTATGTGAAGATTAAATGAACTAATAGGTATAAGGTATTTATAATAGAGCTTGGAATATAGTAAGTGCTTAGAACATGTAAAAATACTGTCTATAGATGATTACTACCTACTGCAATGAGTGAGCTAGACCTGATGAGACATGAGCAAAAGCAACTTTATTTTTTTACACTGTTCTGGGAAATCCACTCTGTGAATCCATTCTTCCCCTCGTGAATAAAATTTCAAGCCATTTGCATAGTTTTTCTAATCAGTCTTGGATAAGGGAAAGACCAGAATTTTAGACTCACATCCCATTTTAAACTTCTGCCCTCCCCCAACTTGGACCTTAGAGATCTATAACTCATAAATATGGGGAGCTACGGGTGCTTGTTCATTTCTTCTCTTTTTCCTCCTCTTTTCTAACCTCTGGATGCTGTTTGTGCTCCTTCCAAGGCTGGGATGTGAGGGTGACGGTGGGAGGGAAGAGGAGGTGGAAGGTAAAGAAAGGTCCTGCCTGGCTGGTACAGTTGTGGTCTGGCATTGGTGATCTCTGGGGTGGGCAGGTTACAAACACCTGTTGGTCTTTCCCCTTTAAGACACATTTATGGCTTCTACACAGACGCTTCCATTGCAAGTCAGTTCTCTCACTCCAGTGCCAAGGAATCGTGGTTCCTCAGCTGCCTGCTGTCACTACCCACACATTCTGCTTCCAGTGCTGCCGAGGTGGCCTCACTTGGCAGGAAACACTCCCACAGAGGGCCCCTGCAAGATGACTCATGTGTAATTCCCTCCTGCAGAGTCCACATTGGGCCCATGACTAATGTACATCCTTGTCCAGCTATTATCTGAGGGTAGCTGAATCTCCCCGTGGGCGTCTCCTCACTCAACTGCTCCCACCATCCTCTCACCTTTCAGTTTTTCATGAGTGAGCCAGTTATCAGTCCCTGTTTCCCCAAATCATTATGTGATCTCGAAGCCTCATTTCCCTAGCCCTCTTACGTGGCTTGAATATAAAGGAAGGACTTCCTGCCTTCCCCATGACGTAGGAAAGGAGAAAGACTACAGCACACTGGCAGCTTTTTCTCTTAACCCAACAGAAACATGGGCAAAGGATATGAACAGGCAATTCACAGAAGAGGAAAGCTGATAGACCAAGGAGCATATGAAGAGAGCCTCTATTTTAGACTCACATCCCATTCATAAAGAGAGAAAGACAGAGTAAACCAAACTTAAGACATAAACTTTGCACTCTAGCTAAGCAAAAGTTAAAACTATAGATTTAGCAGAGATTTTAACATATAAACGTACACGGTTTGCATGAATGAAAACTGATGGAGCCTTTTAGGAGAGTGATTTTGCAGGATGCATTAAAATAAAAGCTCTGTATACTTTTTAACCCCACCACTGGACTTGCTTCCAGGTTTCTGTCCTAGAGAAATCCCACCAGAAACACACAAATGTGCAAGTGCTAGAATGTGTCTTACTGAATTACTTGTAATTTTTTAAAAATTGAAAGCAACTGGGAATGTCCATTAAAAAGGAATAATGAAATTAATTAGAATACACTGAAAAAAAATAGATGCAAGAGTTAAATAGAATAAGCCAAAGTGCTATGAAGGAAAGATTTAAAAGGCATATTAAGTGAAAAAAAAAAGACATTATATAAAAAAAATACTGTAAAAAATTCATATTAATAATACATTTAAGTAAGAAGATGCAGAAACCAGGGATACTGCCTTGCATACATATATTCATATTTGCAAAGGCATAGAAAAAATTCAAACCAGCAATTTGGGAAAAAAGTTTAAAACTGATGAGAGATTATTTTTGTAGTGGAGGCTGGAACTGGGAGAAGAGAGGTCAGGGAGGTCTTTAGCATTTATAATGAGGATATGTTGGATGTGTGATTATGCATAATTTCACAAAATAATTTAAAATACAAAAACATGAGTGGAGTTGCTAGAGGTGCTATTTAAGATTCATCTCAAGTAGAACTATATTAACAGTTGTATCTACTAATTCTCAGAAGAGCCTATGAGAGCATTCATCATCATCAAAGAATATTATTTATCTTATTAAGGATAGTTCTCTATAATAACTACTCATATCTAAATGTCTGTTCAAACAATAATTATGAAGTCTTTGCTATGGTTGTAAGTTTGTAAGACCACACATACAATTATGCTTTTCAGGTAATAAACCAGACAAATTTCAATACCAAGCACCTTAACTTGATTATAATAATTTGCCAATTCCAGTTGATATGGTAATAATGCATAAAAAGTTCGCCCCTGGGTTGGGGTAGAAGCTACTGTCTCATGATCAAGGAATCCCATCTGACATCTGAACCCACTGGGTCCTATCAGAAGAGAAAAAGTCAGGGGTGGAGGGGCCTGGACAGTGTTTGCCCCTGTCCCTTTATGTTCTATCATGTCACCCTGCTCTTGCCCTTGATTGCAGCAGCCATAATCTGTAGGACCTTGAATATTTCTTTGTTTACTGGTCAATTGCTGGTCTCCTGCACTGGAAGAGAAGCCCCTCAATGAGGACAGAGACCTTGATGGTCTTGTTCACGGCTGGATCCCCACCGCCTGGCAACCAATAAATGTATCTGTGGATCTATGAAAAAAAAAATAATGCATAAAAAGAACTATAACTAATAGTCTCTTAGGAGTAAATGTTTCATTCTGGGAATTGATTCCATACAATTTAAATTGTATCACATTTAGGCAACTATAAGGTATTCTTTAATGTATAGTTTAAAACATATTTTCCTTTATGGTATTTATTTTTAAATCATAATGTATGTATTCTTGAATCACATAACTTGTAGTTCCTAAAGTGTAAGTATAGATGTTAGAACCATAAATAGAATTACATAAATGTTACTTCATTATTTTCCTTATTTAGTACCTACATGAAAATGGAATTGTCCACCGTGATCTCAAACCAGAGAATCTTCTCTATGCAACTCCAGCCCCAGACGCACCACTCAAAATCGGTGAGAACATTTCCTGATGTTTCATAATCCCTTTTCCCAGAGCAGAAGAAATTTATTTCATGGAATTTTTAAATATTGGTCTATCTGGTTTTGCCTGCATTCAATATCTTTGAATATCTGACATCTGTAAAGGAATATGCAATGTTTTGGAAGTTTGTGCTCTTTTCTAGAATGTTAATCTGGACATTAGTGCCTAGAAATTGGTGCTCCATTGCTGGGCACACAAAGAAATCACAGCTCTTGGAAATGGCAAGGACCTCAGGAGGTAACCTTGTATTTTGTAGATAAATTTATAGCAAAGAAAATGACAGAAAACCTAACACTTGTTTGGGGGATATTAACTTTTATTCCACAAATTATTTGGAGCTTAATTTTAGATAATCAAGAACTTTGACATAAAATACTTAATACCTATTAGTGAATGTAGGCTCTGAGTCACTTGTTTATATGAACAGAGATAGATTGAGATCTGTATTTCCTAAAATGCACTCCACAGAACACTTATTCTTCAGCACAGTGAATAAGGGTGAATAACTAACTCTGTCTTTGGGGAGGTGAGAATGATCTGCATAGGTACTATGGTTGATCAAATAAGTTAAAAAATGCCAATTTAAACAAAGTTAAACAAGATTTTTGTTTCTGTAGGACTCCCCCAGAACCTTAATAATGCTAATGTGTAGACTGACATGTTATATAGTTCACTATAAGGCTTGTCCTAAACCTTATTTGAGTCTGGAAACCTATCTTTGTTTCCCCAGTATGCATTTTGAAGAACTATAATACAAAGATGAACTTTTGGAAATTCTGATCTATACAAAGAAACCTTTAAATTGGCATCTTAGAAAAAATATATTAAATATTGCTTTCCATGTGTCTTCCGAAGCAAATTTGCATTTATAAAAAAATTATAAAACTTATTTTTGATGATTTCTTCTTAGTAGAATCTGTATTAAATCCTCTGAAGGGCATTGCTTTTCTGGTGCTGTCCTTTATCGTGCTAATCTGCCAAGTTCACTGCATTTACAACTGTTAACACCTTTGAAAATTAAGTTGTTCCTATCAGGGGAGAGCTCAGACATAATGTGCTTTATGAATGCAAGAACTCAAAGAAAAAAACCCTGAAAGCCCTGCTGGGCAGCCAGCTTGCTCTCATAGTCACTCCTGTAAGGCAGTGGACAGCAGGCAGTTTCCATTTCCTTTGACATCACTTTCAAAGATTTGATCCTTAAGCAATGTCTTTAAATGGATGGATAGATACTAATTTAGGCAGGAGAGGCTTTCTTTCAGAAGGGCTTCCTGCTGCTTCCACTGATAAGAATCAGGCACCTGTGTGGAAATGTGGGTTTATCTTTGAAGTCTAAAATGGAATCCATTCTGCACCTGCTTCTCTTGAAGAATGGCCTTGACCAGTTTCCCGAGGTTTCCTGAATAAGAGAGCTGTAGCCCAGCAAATAGATCATGATGGTAGCAATTTTTGATAACATTTTACCTAGATATTATTCTGAGAAATAAATAAAAGGATTAGTCTTCATATGAGAGTAAATTCTTGTAAGTCAAATACATGAAGGACTGACATTATTTATGTTCAAGCAGAATAAACCTTTTGATATTTCTATTTATTCTCATGACATTTATGAAAATATAATTTCTATCTCTCTTAATGAAATAAAGATTCTGAATTATAGCGTTAATTGTGTATTGTCCCTTAAAGCTACTGTTACATAAATTTCAAAATTAATAGCATTAGACAAAATATAAATATTACTTTTAAAAAAGAGCATATTTGCTAAAGGCTGGGAATTATAGAGAAGAGCAAAGATTAAGTATAGATTTACTCATAAATGCATTTGGGAGTCATATTTTTCTCCAATTTAAAAAAACACTTGAGGCTGTGTGTCCATGGTTCACACCTGTGATCCCAGCACTTTGAGAGGCTGAATGGGGAGGATTCCTTAAGGCCAGGAGTTCAGGACCAGCCTGGACAAAATATCCAAGCCCTGTCTGTACAAAAAAATTTTAAAAACGTAATCCAGGTATGGTGGTGCATGCTTGTAGTCCTAGCAAATAGGAAGGCTGAGCCAGGAGGATCAATTGAGCCCAGACGTTTGAGGTTGCATTTAGTTATGATGATGCCACTGCTCTATAGCCAGGGCAACAGAGCGAGACCCTGTCTCAAAAAAATAAAAAATAAATAAAATAAAGAAACACTTAAAATTATTTTTTTTAGCTTCCTCAGGTAATTCATCCCACCCAGATCTACCCCACTGTCAAATACAAAAGCAAACAAACAAATAAATAAATTAGGTTTAGTTTGGAATAGCAAGCTCTGTCATCTTATAAAAACTGAGAAAAGACTTGCTTCATTAAATGTTTTTTCTTGTGTTGTTAGCTGATTTTGGACTCTCTAAAATTGTGGAACATCAAGTGCTCATGAAGACAGTATGTGGAACCCCAGGGTACTGCGGTAAGCTCTTTAATACTGATTTTTTACTGTTATTGTTATTTGACATCTATTTTTATTTTACAATCTTATTTTATAAAATTTCTAATGTCTCTATTTATAAATGCTCTAAAATTTGATGTGTCTCTCTATGAGGAAGGCATATACAAATGATACTCAGACTACCTCTTGTTTTGTTGGAGGGGTTCAGCAATGATGGCTTTAGGGTGCATTGTTAGAATGCCTTTTGGGTCAGAGCTACTCTTGGATGGACTCAGAGGTAGAAAGACAATCACCAGGGAAGAGGGCAAGGAAAATGGCAGAGTTTATAGCTGGAATTAAAGCCATGAGCCCTTTATCACTTTTCTTATTTGCTTTTCCTTGGGAGGAGAATGTATGCCATTAATTCAGATAGTGCATAGGGCAACAGTGAGAATGAGGCAGTCCCTAATTCTCATACATGTCATGGGCCTACCCTCACTTAAATAAGGACCTCAGATGAGATTTCCCCAACAGAGTTTGCCCAGTCCCCGCAGATGGACTACGCTGAGATCCTCACATTCTCTCACCTCATCTCCCAAAATGGGCTGAAGGTAGCCCTGTCTCTCCAGATCACAATCGAGGGGCAGAACAAATGCTTTCCATCCATGCTAGCATAAAACCCACTCTTTTTTTCCTTGATAGCTGAATTAATCTGGCAACAACCTAAAAGCCAATAAAGTTTGCAAAGATTATCTATAATTCCTAAAATTTTTGTGATTAATGAATATGTCACAAATCAATTAAAATCCTAAACTTGATTACAAGTAAAAGAGGTAAGATTTCAAGTTATCGCTCACAAGATTAGTCATCTTTTTCCTTTAGAATCAGAGTCTTTTTACACAAATCTCCTTTCGCTTGCTAACTTCTTCAGTGAGCATTTATTAATCACCTCCTATAATATTCAGGCCAGTGTATGGCACAAGGGAGATGTATTTCCTGCCATTAAACCCACCCCTGGGGCTCACAAACTACAAAACAGACATGGAAACCAAAAAAGCATAGCACCTTAAGAATTACTGGGTTATGTGTATGGAAACGCCATTATGGAAACATAGGATAACAGTGGTGTTTGGAGTTACCTGCCTTGTTCTTCTATAGCATTTATATTTGGGGTCACCTCATCTCAGAAATCACGGAAGAACTGTATAACTAACTTATTTTAACAACTTTTGAATTCATAAAAATCAGATTGGAGAAGTGCAATAAAGTATTTATTGAAGCAAATCTGTCATTAAATTTACAGAATTTTAGTGCTGGAAGGAACTTTAAAGTTAATTCACTAACATTCTCATTTTACCAGGGTAGGTTCAGAGAGTTTAAATGATTTCTCCAAGATTCCACATCTAGCTGTTAGTGGCTCAGGAATGAGAATCCAAGTATCCAAGGGCCTAAAAATATATAGCATTTCCCCTTAAAATAATCAACATAGATAAATCCTTCATAGAAATATTTATTAATTAATCTTCTTATTTTAAAATATCTTCTGTTTTAATTTTTTATACCTCAAAAGTATTACTTGGTCATTGTAAGAAGTAAAAATTCAAATATGTATAATCAGTATTAACAGCCCAATGTGCATCCTTCCACACCTTTCTGTATGTGTCCATGTTCTTATATATATTTTATACTATTGCTTTTAATTAGTTAGTTTCCCTGGTAAACTTAAAACATTATTTCCTTGCAGCTTATTTTTTTTATAAATTCAATAACCATGCAGAAATGAGTGTATTATCTTTCTACTAAATCTTAACATTGTACCAAGTGTTCTTGTTATGGATCTTAAGCCCCTTGAGGCCAAGAGTAGTTTATCAGGAGTAAATTCAGAAAACACAAAATATGATAACTGTGGCTTAGACAGGATGGAAGTTGATTTCTCTCCCATTAGAAGTCTAGAGATAGGCAATCCTGGTGGGCTCCACAACCATGGCTCTGCAGGGTTGTTGGATCTCAGCGTCAGAAACCCAGGCTTCCTTCTCCTTGCTGCTCTGCTCTCCCTTAGGGTGCTTCCTCATAGTCCAAAACAGCTGCCTGAAATCAGTCATTATATCTGCGTTCTACACAGCAGGAAGGAAACAACTTTTAACAGGTGCACCTTCCCATAGTTATATAGACTTGCTGAAGCCCTGCATGTCACTTCCACTTATATCTTATTGGACATACTTAGTCGCAACCTCTGCCAGGGAAGCTGGCAAGGTCTCCTTTGGCTGGACATATTGCTGTCCCAAATGAATTCAGGGTTCTGTTACTAAGTGTCTGAGTCCATCTGGGCTGCTATGGCAAAATATCTTAGACTAGGCAATTTAATAAACAACAGAAATGTATTGCTCACAGTCTGGAGGCTGGGAGGTCCAAGATCAAGGTGCAGGCAGATTCAATGTCTGGTGAGTCTTCTTTCTGGTTAATAGATGGCACCTTCTGGCTCTGTCCTCACTTAGTGGAAGGAGTGAGGGTTTTGCTGGGACCTCTTTTGTAAGGGCACTAATCCCATTCTTGAGGGCTTCACCCTCGTGACCTACTCACAACAAATGTCCCACCTCCTAAAACCATTACCTTGAGGGTTAAGATTTCAACATATGAGTTTGGGGGAGGGCACAAACATTCAGACCATAGCGTTAAGAATGGAAGTTGGATTTAACAATTCACCATCTCTACCACAGACTTAGGAAGTAAGATTTCTGTGTCTAGAAAAAAAAAATGTGTGAAAATCATCACACTATAGCATGTTCCCTATAGGCATCCTTGTTTTATTTTGTTTTTGTCTTTTATTTTCTTTAGAATGGATCACTGACAACCTGCCCATGGCCCTTCCCTCCTAATGGTGCCATATGTACTTTTTCTTTCTCTAATTCACATGTCCTTCCTTGTCCTACTTCTGTATTTCCTTCATGCCTCTAGGTCTCTAAGACTATGGGAGGTGGATGAGGATAAGCCTGAATTTAGTATTATGTGCCAAACAATTTATTTTCACTAATTACTGACTGATTGATAGAAGGATTGAAAAGGGAATTGAGAAAAGAATTATAAAACAAATTAAGGATTTCCCACCAGAAGAAAGCTGATGGGCGATTTAATAATTATTGTCTGCTACCAAACACTAAGCATTCCTGGGAGGTGGGCAGGTGGGGACAATTTGCTGAGAACTGAGGAGCCCTGGAATGGGAGGATAAGGAAGAGGGTACAGTGGTAATATCTCATAGTCCCTTCTGTGATTAAGAGACAGCAGCATCCTCCCATCAAGGACTATAATAACAGCAATGAGAGCAGTTCTTTCTTACAGCACTGTGAATGAATGATTCAGTCACTGATAAAACCAACATGGAATGTCTAATAGACTCCACGTTGGGCACTGAGGTTACAAAGGTGAACACAGTATGGTCTTGCTCTTCAAGGATTTCATGGGCTATAAAAGAAAGGCAGATTCAGACTTGATTTGGTAGGCAATGGTGATCCAACAAAGGTTTTTAATCAGGGCCATATTTTAAAATCAAGTCTGTATTTTATAAATATCTTGATAATATTATGACACATTATGACAGATAGATTTGAGGGGGGGAAGAGATAGAAATAAAACAGACAAATTAGAAAACTATTGTAAATGTTCTTTCCTACCCCTCTAATGTCAGAAATCTACACATACTCCTTGAATGGCTTTTCAGTGGATGATATTGTCCATCTACCCCTATGATATAAAAAATCCAATCATTTACTATTTAAAAATGTAATAGGATTGTAAAATACTATTTTAGTCTCTTGTCCTTGCCATAAACAGGCCCCCTATTTTTTTTCTTTTCTTTTTTCTTTTTTTTTACAAATAATGGAGGCTTATTTTCTGTTTATTTTTTTTCTACAGATATCTGTATCACCCTAGAGACTCTGTAATGGGGAAAGAGGGAATTGAGAGGTTGAAAGTGATGGAGACAATACTCCTACTCTGTTATAGGCAGTGGTTTACCAAGAAGGAGTAATTTGCCATATTGTAAGAAAAAGAGGAAAACTAGCAAGGAAGATGTGGGTTGGGGTGGGCTCTGCTTACCTCTGAGGACTACTCTGAGAATTGAGAAGAAAAATAAATGTGCTTTGTGGATTCTGAAGTGCTAAACATATACATGGAATTACTATTACATAGACTGGGGCAGGCTTAGCAGTCAAAAATGAGTAAGTTCAATGTATTTATACATAGGAGCAAAGTTCAAATTGTATATAAATATATATGTATACTCATACACACCCTTGACCCAGAGGAAATACACTGAAATATTACTTCACAATGGGAGTAGAGGAGGGAGGGGGAAGGATTTTAAGGATACGCCTGTGTCTAGTAACACAGGAAACATTGGAAAACCTAAGTTTAGGGGAAAAGAAGTCACAGTAGCATCACAGGAAATGGATGGCTCAGAACCAGAGGCAAGATCCAGGGTTTCGAATTAAAAATGTTAATATAGTAATGAGTATTTGTATTCATCTGTCATAAAAAATTCAGACATTAACAGGGAGGCCTAAACCTGCTTTGAGGATCACCTTCCATTCTAGCCCTTTGTCCTTGCACTCATACAGGGAGTGTCATCAGTTTGACGTGCATCTTTCTGAGAGTAAGTACATGGAGAGGAAACTGTCCATTTATAGAAAGAACTGGACATGAGACCCAGATGTAAGACTGGTGAGAGTCATGATGATGCTGTAGAAAGCATGACCGTACACAATGACTATTGTATATTCTTTTATGGTACAGCCATGTGTGGCCAAAAGAGAAGACAGTTGAGAGGCTAAGGAAAAAAACAAGTCTGTTACACTCACAGGTCCTAGAGATAACAGGCATGGCAGGCCACACAGGGCCACATGGGAAAGACAGCAGGGTGCTCAGGTGGCAGAAGACAGGAGGAAGGGAAACTTTAGGCCACTGTTTTTATTGGGGTTTCCTTGGGTAGGGCAAGGCAGCACAGGTGAACAGTTCTGGCTTGACTAGTTTGAATGATTTTAGTGGGTTGCCTGGCACCTGGCTACGGGGATAATTAAGGCAGATGAATATTCCCTCGGGGTGTATGGACCAGGTTAGGAAAAATGGCTCTGGATTGGTTAGTTTGTATATCAAAGTAATGCCCTTTGTTATCTTCAAGAATTAACTAACCCCAGGAGGGGCAGAATCTCTGTAGCTAGAAAGGGTTTTTTAAGATGTCAAAAACATCATAATATAAAGAAAAATTTTAAATATCAATAATACAGAGACTTTTAACTTGAAAGGGTGTCTGAGACCCATATAATTGACAGAGAGGAGGTATGAGCTTGTTTCATCGCTTGTAGTAAGGGCTATTACTTCCAAGGTCCATTATCCTTACATGCACTGTGTCTAGTTTCTACTTTTAATGGAAAACTTTTCAAATTACATCTTTTGAGAGAGTGGGTGTTCATGTTATACCATCTGTCACTTCTCAGGAAATAAAAAAAAGGAAAATCCAGCCATTCAGTCTCTTTCATAGAACCTTTGCCCCAGGATACTAATAACAGAGGGTTCTCCTATAAGTGCACTGAAAAAGAAAAAAAAAATCACAGATGCTTCCTGTTTCAGCAAACACTCATTATTTCCTGGGAAATGAGCCCAGTCAAAACCAAATTCTAGGCCAGAAAATTAAAATTTGTAGTCCAGATAAATAAAATCAATGACTAGTGTTCTAAAATAATTCAGAAAGAGTTCAACATTGAAGAGATTCTCAACATCTTGTTGTTGGGAAAAGAAGGTCTGAAAAGACAAGAAAATAAAAAAAGAAAAGAAAAGGAAAGATCCTTTGGGCTATGGCTCCTAATAAATGTGCTACAGTATAACTATACAATATTCACTGCCAAAATGTCTTGACTGGTCTAGATATTTAAGCCTTGAAATCTGTGGATGTTTCCAGCCCATCCATGCCAATACAAAAGAAGTACAAGCTGTTAGAGGAAAAAAGAAGCCAATATGGTAATGGGCTGGGTAAAACAATATCTCTGTCTAATACCAATTATCTAATTTATTCATAAGCTTATGTATGTTCTTACTTAGTATTTGCACTTGTCTGTTTATTCAAATTCTATTTTCAGAGTGCAGAAGCTGTTAAGAATTTATTTTCTCTTGGTATTTGCCAAGGTCTCATTATTTTCTGAGACAGCCCTATTGGCATAATTCAGATGAAATAGTAATACATAAAAATGTCCTGTGTGCTAAGCCCCTGAGGGTAACGATGTTTTGCTATTTGCAGGCTCTAGCAAGGCGAATATACGTTGTGCTTCTACTTAAACCAAAAGGAAGGTAAATTATTAACAACTGAAGAATGAGCTCCCATTGTATGCAAAAAATCTCTGTACTTAAGAGTCTGCAGCTGCCTATTTCTACAAATTTCTGGGGGTTTCCATATACAGAGGAATACATATATTCCATTGACAATCCAAGAAAAGTGACTGACGGGTATCAGGGGAGGTTATTAAGCCAAAATTTGAGGATGTGGACTTGAAAAACACAAGCCACAGATGCATCTGTGACTGTTTTTTTCCAGAGAGGAATTTGGGATCTTCAGTATATAAAGGGCTAGAGCATGTAGAAAGAAAAAGGAGAGAGGTATGAAGTGAGAGAAATTATTACATTTTGTGAGGCCAGGAAATCTACATTTTACATGAGGTAAGGTGAACATTAGAAGAGAAAAAGGGAGTGAAGGAAGAATCAATTATGTAGATGTCCCTGAGTAGGTAGAAGAATGATTGATCCTGTCTCTGTTCTGCACCTGGGAAGACAAGCTTGGAATGAACATTATTGGTATAGAATTGAACAGACTTTAGTTTTAGGAGCCAGACTTAGCCTGTGGACTCAAAGTTGTAATGTGCATGTCCTTGTTTATGGGAGGCCAGCAAAGAATTTCCTTAGGAACGATCTGCAGGGGTAATCCTTGTAGATGCCTGAGGCCTTGTACCTTTCCATGGAGAATCTGGCTAATGTATAATATTAGTAACAGTTATTCATTTGGAAGGAGAAAAGTGTGTTGCACGATTCAGCCTTCAGGCTTGGCCTTTCCTTTTGCATAAGGAATTAGGGGCCATCCTGAGATTTTCATGTTCCTTTACATTATATATACAGACTATGGCTGATTCAGTCTTGAAAAAACACTGCTTGACAACCAATGAATTCTGCCATAATTACGAGTAATTCTAGATGGCAGTGGTGTAATAAAAAGATGGTTAAATGTGAAGCATTAACTACTGGCATGTGAAGGGCATGATGAAAATTTAGGATGGCAGGTAAAAGAGAGATTACCTTACCTCCCAGGCCCGAAAAATATCCCAGAATGACACCTCCTATAGGATCAGCAAATAGTGATGGGCTAATAAAAGCGAATGTCACTAATTGGATGTTCAGTACTAAAATCACACAGATATTGCCCATCTACACCAAGGTATGTCAGGTATTTTTTCTCTATCTACCTTCAGCACAGAGTATAAGGGTGACTAGAGGAATGGGTTGGCCCTATTTTGGGCCTGTTCACCCATTGCTTACAGGCCTAGTCTGCTGGTGGTTGTTGCTATTCATGTTTTCACACTGTCGTGGGCTTGGGAGTCAAATGGCTGGATCCTCCTCCAGGCTTTACCTTCGGTATGTTAGTGAAACCTTCTAAATCTCCATTTCCTCAACTATACAATAGGAATAACAACAACATTTATTTCGTAGGGCTATTATAAGGAATAAATAAGATAATTTATGTAAAGTTCTCAGCACAATACCTGCTACCTAGAACATGCAATAAATGCTAGGTGTTATAAAAGTAATTATAATAATTATCAGTATCATGATCATCATTTTTATTTTTACTATTAAAATGTATCAGTTCCTTTGATCAAGAAGTATGATTTTTTATTTTGTCTTCACAATAGTAAGTTCTAATATTTGAGGTCTTTGAAATTTTATCATCTCTGCCACAGTTCTTTAGTTTTGAAATAAAAGATTCATTTTTTTTAATTCTCCTAAGATTTAATCCACATTGATGTTTTCTGAAATTCATGGTTTTATGGCAGTTTTTAAACAATTTCCTAGATTTTTTTAACTTACTGAATATGAATGATAGTTCCTGAGAGTGGAGAGTTGATTTTAAAAAGGTAAAAGATTTAAAAAAAAAAATGGTAGAGAAAATAAATACGACCTTTTTGAAGACTCTATTGGTTTTCCAAATAATAGTTTTGTTGGCATTTCTAACTAGGTAAACATGATGTCACACGAAAACTTTTTTTCCTCCAAAGCTGGAAATGATTGGGCAAAAGACAGGATTTGTTTCTTAGTTTTGATGACGATGGGAAGACAAAGTCTGCTCAGTGATCAGACTCTGAGTGAAACAGGGCATGTGTGCTGAAGTTCACTGAGTCGATTCCAGCTCCTGATCTGCCAGGGCCACTTTTGCACTTGGGGTTCCCTGCACTGCATTTCTCTATGGAGGCCAGTGAGGTCGTCAGAGAGGACATTGTACCCTGGATGAGCTTCATCAAGGGAATGCAAGCTTGTTTGAATAGCTATTGGGACTATGGGTTTCTAAAATTTGTACAGCCAGAGTAAAAACAAAACAAAAAAACGATGACAGTTTAACACTTTAACAGGTTAAAAAGGGTAAATTGAAAAGTACTTTATATATATTTTTTAAAAAGGCTGGTCAAGTGAGGCAGTGGGAGTTGAGAAGGAACAAAGGAATCTGTAACTGGTTGTGATCGATTAGCTGTAAACACCACTGCACTCGGACCAACTGAACAGTACTTTATTAAAAATAAGCAGAATAATCTCTTCCCCACACACATGCATCTTATAGAGCCATTTTCAAGGATTCAGAAACTAAAGTTAAAAATTTGTCTTAAATTCTAAAACTAAAGTTTCTGAATCATAAAAAATTTCTTAAAGAGCTTATTGGAATAATATATCAGGTGTACTTAACATTTGAGTTATGAATAATAATATTATCTTTTAAAGTATTTCTTAAAATGCTGTTAACAGAACACTTCTCTAAGATGTGTTAGAATGCAATTCTAACATAGAATGCAATTCTTATCTTTCATTAGTACTAGTTCATGATTACAGTGATAATCCCATGGAGTTGCCACATTGCTACTTTTCAAGGAAATAACTCCTTAGGCTCTACTATGCCAAAATTTAAGACAAATTTTCAACAGCTTACAGTTGAACAGAAGAGATCTCTGTTCAACTTTCAACAAAACTGAACGTTAAGTTAACCAATAAGCTACATTTTCTATAATATGTACACATGCTAATATGAAAAATGTTGGAAAATTTAAGTGGAATAAAATAATTCTAATAATGTAAAATGGAAGCTTTCAGTATAGGTTTCACCAAAGATATAGTGTTTGTGTTCATTTCTAGAAGAATAAATGGCTAACATGAAATAGAGTTTCAAATTATACTGGTAATCTAATCAAATAAGGGATAATCTCGCTCAAGAATTCATTAAATAACCAAATTGGTGACTACCTTTTTACAATGAACTTTTTAAAAATTGAGATTAATTAAATGCATAGTGACATGTCAACTCTGCTTACTGTAACTTTCTACGTCACCAGCGGGGCGGTGGGGTGGGGGGAGTAGGGTGTGCACCAGGGTTCCTATGTGGCTTGTGGACAATAGGAAAGGGAGTGGGGAAGGGGAGAGGAAAAGAAGTGCAGGATGCTAAGCAGGTGGGAAAGGGCGCCCAGATCCATCTCCCCGTCCTGACCGTCACCCTTCTTCCTCCCCGAGACAGGCTGCATCCCCAAGCCATCATCTACCTGTCACAGGCATGCTTAAGCCTCTGAACCAGTCAAGCAGTGCCAAGCAAAGGAAAAGTGGGGACAGGTACAGGGTGGTGAGGAGAGGTTATCAATAGCTCCTCTTGTTCTTGACCTTGGAGAGGACAGGGACTCTGTGGGATGGGTGCTAGCTTATTTTACACTGTCTTGGAATTTTGAAATTTGGAGGAAAATGAGTCTGTTGGGTGTTTGTATTGATCTGGTACTGCCCTAAACAAAATGTTTTCTGTGGAACTTTAGTTGTGTAGACATTCACTCCTTTTTTTAATTTGATAAATATTATCGAGCTTCTACTATCACCAGGTACTGTTGTATGTGCTGGAGACATAGCAGTAAAAAGCAAAACAAAACAACTCTTCCTCAAGGATACCGTAGTGCCTTTTAGTGAGCAAACACAATAAAAGAAATATGTAAATTATACAGAAAGAGGTGATCGTTTCTATGGAGTAATATAAAGTTGGGAAAAGGAGTGTGGGTTGCAACTTAAATAGGGTGATCAGGGAAGGCTTCATGTGAGAATGAAATACATCAGCAAAGACAAGAGATGAGAGAGGGCAAGCCATGTGGCTGTCTAGGGAAAGAACATTCCAGGTGGAGGGGACAGAGCATACCAACCCCAAGGTAGGAAGGTGCCTGGGTGTGTGTTAGATCAAGCAAGGAGGCTGGTTGGTTGGAGTGCAATGACAGGTAGGAAAGTGGGGAGCCAACCACTGGCAGAATGGAGCTAACATTTACTGAGAGGGGGAAGACTTTTAGAGCAACAGGTTGGGGCTTCTTAATTTTGAGATGCTTGTTAGATATCCAGGTAGAAGTGCCATGTGGGCAGAAGAGACTACGTGTCTGAAGTTCAGGGGCAAAGACTTGACTGTTGATATAAATGTGCGCATTACCAGCATATATTATAGAAGACATTTAAAGTCACGAGACTCTCAGGCATCCCCAAGGCAGACAAGGAGACCACCCAGACTGATCCCTCAGCAATACCACCATTAGCAGGCCAGAGAGAAGAGGAGGAACCACATTTATTATGTGTAGGACTTCAAGTAGTAGAGGAAGCTCCAGAGGACCTAATTAGGAATTGTGAATGGATGCTGCAAGGCACAGATTTTGGGCTCAACATACAGAGCAATATTCTAACAACTAAAGCTATTAGCAGTGACCCTGCACTGCCTCCCTGGCCTGGGACGTGCTCACAAAGGCTAATGGACTCATCTCTCAGGACCCAGGGCCAACAACAAGGGGAAGGGAAGGGAGGCTCCTCAATTTTGTATCACCCAGTAGATATACAGTATACACTGTTAAAGAATACCACCACAAAAGCTGTCTATACCTCCTATATATGTAAACTAAGTTGAGGACTATGGCAACCATTTAGGTAAATCAAAGTTAAACACACACGTTTGGCCTGAGATGGCTGATAAAATGGAGTCTCTAAGATTGCCCACAACATCCTCCTCTGACTTCTCACGTCCTCTTTGAGTTTTACAGCTCGCCTTTTAATGTAATGGTGATCCTGAACTTCAGGGACTCCACACCCGAAATCATTTCCCATGCCCACTTCTATGGAAGACACTAGCTCAAGAACAGAACCAGCTGTGCTAGAGAATGCACAGTTTCGTGGGGACTCTACGCTATTATTACACATGTGAGGGTGGAATGATGGGCGGAAGGGGTCAAAAGGAAGAGGTGATTGATGGCAAGTGGGTAGAAGACTTGCTTAAAATGTCTTACTTGGGCCCTGAACACCCACAAAATGTTCCACTTTAGAATGTTCTAACAGAAAGGATATGCATAAAATAAAAATAAAAAGTTCCAAATGGATTATTATTGGTAATCATCAGTGTGAAGGCTTAGAGTTCCTTTAGAAAAAAACCCAGTAGGTGCCATACCTCCTACCTGAGATAATTCTATGTCCACTGTTTTATGTTTGCACCTCCATGGGCAGAAGAGAGTCTTATGTAATGTTAACATTAAGATGAGTTGGGTTTATTTATTTCACTCTCCCTCATCCCACAAAAGTTGAAAGGCAGCTTTTCAACAGTTAATACTCTGTTGCCAGCGTCTATCATTACTTTGAAGTGACCAGAAGACGCAGTCTGATTGAGATTTGGGGAAAATAGTGATTATCTCAAGATGGGAGGAAGGCTCAGTGGAATCCTAGAAAAACTCATTTCACAGGGTAATAAAAGTAAGTGGTGTTTTGGTTTTTTCCCCTTATGAAAGCACTGAGCGTTCTCAAATGTTTGATTGTCTCTTTGGGGTACTATTAAAACAATAAAAAGACGAGGAAAATAAACAGGCTATATCTTTCTTTACCCATTTGTAAGATTTACACAAAGAGAAAAATCACAATTCTTATGGCAAGAAAGACTTTTTGAAAAGCTTAGTTGAAAACTTGAAGTGGGAGTTGGATTGACTGATATTTGTAGTTTGAAAAATCAAGAGCCCTGGAGAAAGGAAAGAATGAGGTAGAACATAAAGTGTATCACTTGTGTTTCAAAATGCGCTTCTGACTTTTTCTTTTTACACTCTACTTGCAAGTCACAGACAACTAAAGTGACAGAGGCTTTAAATCCTTTCTCACTCCTTCTCAACCTTTCACAGCATGGCCATCATAGAACTGATAGTATTCCCAGGTTCCTTGTAGTAAACCATCAAGGCTGATCCTAGCCAGGGGCAACCCCTCTGGAAGTCTCAGGTGTATTCAGTCTGATCTGAACCTTTGCGCTAGCACTTAGCCTACTTACCTTTCTTGTCTGTTGTCAAGGCAAAAATTGCACCGAATTTTAAACAGGTTGTGTTCCTTTCTTAGAAAATGTAGGTGACAGCCAAACGAAGGACTGCCCAAGGTACAGATGCAAAGAAAAGGAACCAGTTTGGTGTTGGCCCAGCTGTGGGCCCTGCTGCTGCCCATAGGCAGCTGCCGTAAGTGCATAGTTCTCCTCTGCGTTCCTACATCAAGTCAGGAATGGGAAAGATGCAGAGAATGTTCAAACACTGCTCTTCTGCTTCCCTTAGATACATCCCCTCTTCCCTCCATCCTCCTCCTTCCACACTGCTCCCTTGGCAGAGGCAACGTTTAGAGAGGCTCTAGGTTCTGGGCTAAAGATGCCTTAGATTTTTATGGCTCCCTCAAAACTCTGAATTCAAAACAAAGCTCTACAGTGAAAAATCCCGCAGTGTTTTTCCCTCAGCTCTAGTAGGGAGAGTAGTTCTGGAAAGTCAGATTCAGGATTTAATATGCAAATTTATTTTTTCCCAAATGTTTTGAATTGCAAAAAAGAAGCAGAGGAGAGAACTTTAAAAAGACTAACAAAACCCCTGACCAGCTGGACCTCCAGTCTGGCCTCTGTCTGCCTCACAGGTGCTGATCATACCTGGGACTTACTGCACATCTGAGCCCTACTCCAGCCACCCTGACGGCTTCTCCTTTTTCCCCCCAAATATTAAAGGGGTACAAACATTTTTGTTATATAGATACCGTTTATAATGCTCAAGTCAGGGCTATTAGTGTGCCCATCACCTGAATAGTGTTCACTGTATCTGTTAGGTAGGTTTTTACTCCTCCCCTGATCCCCCTTCCCCACTTCTTGATTTACAATGACTTTTACTTTTCTTTGTTCCCAGTTGTGCCCATCGCTTAGTTCCAAATTATTAGAGAGTACATGTGGTGTTTGGTTTTCCATTCCTGATATGCTTCATTTAGGATAATGGTCTCCAGTTCCATCCAAATTTCTGCAAAATGTATTATTTCATTCCTTTTTATGTCTAAGTTGTACTCCATGGTATGTATATATTAATTTATACCACATTTTGTTAATGCACTCATGAATTGATGGGTACTTAGATTAATTCTACATCTTTGTGATCATAAATTGTGCTGCAACAAAAATTCAACTGCAGATGTCTTTTGGTAAAATGGCTTCCCAATAGTGGGAGTGCTGGGTTGAATGCTAAGTCCATATTTATTTCTTTGAGTAATCTCCATAATGTTTTCCATACAGGTCATACTAGTTTGCAGTCCCACCAGTTTATAAGCATTCCTTTCTCTCTACATCCATGCAGCGTCTGTTGGTTTTTGATTTTTTAGTAATAGCCATTCAGACAGATATAAGGTCAGCTCTCATTGTGATTTTAATTTGCATTTCCCAGATGATTAGTGATGTGGAGCAATTTTTCATGTTTTTGTTGGCCAGTTGTCTACTTTCTTTTGAAAAACTTCTGTTCGTGTCTTTTGCCCACTTTTCAGTAGGGTCGTTTGGTTTTTTTCTTGCTGATTTGTTTGAATTATTTGTAGATTCTGGGTATTAGCCTTTTATCAGATGTATAATTTGAATATTTTCTCCCATTCTGCAGGTTGTCTATTTTTTGTTCTGTTGATTATTTTCTTTGCTCTGCAGAAGGTTTTTAATTTAATCAAGCCCTACTTACTTATTTTTGTCATTGCTGTAATTGCATTTGGGGTCTTAGTCATAAATTCTTTCCCTAAGCCAATGTGTAGAAGAGTTTTTCCACATTTTCTTCTAGAAGTTTTATGGGTTCATGCCTTACATTTAAGTTGTTTATCTGTCTTGAATTAATCTTTGTATATGGTGAGAGATAGAAGTCCTGATTCATTCTTCTGCATGTGGCTGTCCAATTTTCCCAGCACCATTTATTGAATAAGGCTTCTTTTCCCCAGTGTATGTTGTTGTATGCTTTGTCAAAGATCAGTTGGTTGTAGGTAGATGGTTTAATTTCTGGGTTCTCTGTTCTATTCCATTGGTCTATGTCTCTATTTTTGTACCAATGCCATGCTGCTTTGGTTACGATAGGCTTGTAGTATAGTTTGAAGTCTGCTAATGCAATGCCTCCAAATTTGTTCTTTTTGCTTAAGATTGCTGTGGCTGTTCAAGCTCATTTTCAGTTCCAGATGAAGCATAGAATTATTTTTTCTAGATCTCTGAAATATGCCATTGGTATTTTGATGGGAATTGTATTGAGTCTGTAAATCACTCTGGGCAGCATTAGCATTTTAACCATGTTGATTCTACCAATCCATGAGCATATTTTTCCATTTGTTTGTATCATCTGCGACTTTTTTCATCAGTGTTTCATGGTTCTATTTGTAGAGATCTTTCACTTCCATGGTTAAGTATATTCTTAGGTATTTTGTTTTCTTTGTGGCTATTATGAATGATGTTGATTGAGTCTTTGATTTGACTCTCCGCTTAACTATTATTGGTATATAGAAATGCTACTGATTTGTGTACATTGATTTTGTAATCTGAGATGTTGCTGAATTTATTTATCAATTCCAGGAGTATCTTGGCGGATTGTTTAGGATTTTCTAGATAATAGATTATATCAGCGTAATATATGTAATAGTATGACCTTCTCTTTCCCAATTTGGAAACCCTTTATTTCTTTCTCTTGCCTGTTGGTCTAGCTAGAACTTCTAGTACTATGTTGAATAGAAGTGATGAAAGTGGGCACATTTGTCTTCTTCAGTTCTTAGGGATAATGCTTTCGGCTTTTCCCCATTCAGTATTATGTTGGCTGTGTGTTTGTCTTATATGCCTTTTATAATTTTGAAGTATGTGCCTTCTATACCAAGTTTGTTGATGGTTTTTATCATGAAAAGATGCTGAATTTTCTTGAATGATTTTTCTGCATCTATTGAAAGGATCATATGAACTTTGTTTTTGTTTCTGCTTATGTTGTGAATCACATTTATTGATTTATGTATGTTGAACTATCCTTGATTTTTGCTCTTGGAATTGATTTCTAGTTTTTTTCCACTGTTATCTGAGAAGATATGTGGTATGATTTTTTTGAATCTGTTAAGACATGTTTTGTAGCCTAAGATTTGATCAGTCTTGGAGAATGTCCCACGTGCTGATGAGAAGAATGTATATCTAATAGTTTGGGAGCAGAATGTTCTTAAGTGTCTGTTAGATTTGTTCTAGAGTTCTCTTTAACTGCAGCATTGATTGATTATCTGTTTTGATGATCTATCCACCTATAACAGTGGGGTATTGAAGTCTCTGGCAGTGACAATGCTACTGTTTATCTCTTTGCTTAGATCTACCGATAGTAGAATTTGCTTTAGGAACATAGGAGTTCCTGTGTTAGGAGCATATATATTCAGGATTATTACGTCTTCTTTGAATTGCTCCCTTTATCGTTATATAATAATCATCTTTGTCTCTCTCTTTACCATTGTCGATTTAAAGTCAATCTCTTTGGAGTCTTGCAAGTCACCCAGGACCCACTGGATCCCTGTGGCTCCTGCAGTATGGGCTGGAGGTGGGAAATGTCTGTGCAGTGATGAACAAGATGGAACCTGAGGAGTAGAGGGCCCCTGGGTAGGGCAAATGTGCCTGTAGGTAGTGAAGCAATATGGCATCAGCTGTCTGGCTTGAGTCTTTGGGGCAGGAGGCACCACAGGGGTGGGGGCAGTGAGAGCCTGGTGCCCTGTCCACAAGAAGCTCTCCATTCACTGGTGGCAGCAGTCTCTCAGCTCACTTTGGCAGAATGTCTCTCCAGCAGCTCGGGAGCCCACCAACAGTCCAAGACACAAGGGAGGGGAAGGTTAGCCAATCCACCTACCCTTCTTCCTGGTCTCTGAGCCTCTCTGGGCTTAATCCCCATCGATGCCTTTCTCCTTTCTGTTCTGCTCCGCAACCTCCTCCTGTGGAGTCTCCCATAGGTTCAGGAACCGGTCCTTCAGACCTTCATGTGATCTATGTTTGTCTGCTTTTTCTCTTTCACCTAAAATTTCTCCTTCTTACAGAGACACTCTGGCTGTTGGTATCTTTGGTCTGCCATCTTGTCTTCGCTTACTCTTGCTATAATTCTTCCCAGTGTTCAATAACTATCTTGTATCTGTATGTCTGAATTTTTGGTGATACCATGGAATTATTCCTTAATAATTCCCTCAAATAGATTTTCCACTCTTTTTGCTCTTTGTTCTTCTCCCTCAGGAATATCTGTAACTCTTATGTTAGTTTGCTTCATGTAGTCCCATATTTATTCATGTGATTTCTCAGTCTTTTTTTTCTTTTCTACCTCATCTCATTGAATGACTGTGTTAGCTTGAGAGCCTTGTCAAGCTCTGAAATTCTTTCTTTTCCTTGGTTTAGCCTGTTGTTGAAGATTTTGCTGTGTTTTGAAATTCCTAATTGACTCCTTCATTTTTTCAAGCTCCATTTTATCCTTTCTTATGTATGTCTAGCTCTTTAGTGACTTTTTCATTGATTTCCTGAAATTATTTTACTTCTTTTTGTTAGTTCTCAACTTTCTCTTCAATTCCATTTATCTTATATGCTATCCATATTCTGAATTCCATTTACATCATTTTGAGAATCTCCTTTGGTTGGAGTTCACTACTGTAGCTCTATTGTGATACGTTTCGGGTGTTGAATTGTTTTGTTTTTTTCATGTTGTCAGGTTTCTTTTGCTAGTTTCTTCTCATCTGTATCCTCTTCTCTTGGTTCAGAGCTAATAAGTTTGCAGGGCACCTGTCCTCCTTTTCTGGGAACTCTCCTGTATAGTTAGAAGAAGGGGAGGTCCCTAGATGGTGGCTTTTGCATCATACTCTGGAATGTTGACCTGTCAGGGGAGGGGTGGGCGCACTGTGAGCCTATAGTGCAGCTGCTCTGTTTTGTCCCATTCCCCTGTGATTCCCCAGTTCTACTCAGTGCTGGACAATGTTCATTCAGGGTGGTGCACTGTTCCCTAAATCATTGTTGAAATTTGATTTGGGAGCTGGGTGAGTCCCTCTCCCTGGAGGCTGGCATTGTAGAGAATTGCTCTGCCCAGGGTCTCTCTGTGCAGGTGACAGTGACACCTGGATGAACCTATCTAGGCAGTGGTTATGGGTGACCAGGCTGCGGGCATTTGCTTAAACCAGGTCCAAGCAATGCCTGCCCATGTGACATGGCATCTGCAGTCCCCACACTGGTGGAACAGCCCCCTAACTGTGCAGCTTTGCATCCAAGGTCCCCAGTTCAGCTCTGAGGCTGTAATGTAATAGTATAATGGCAGCTCAAGGCTTGGAGTTTTGTGGCAGAGTGCTGGACCTCAGGGCAGTTCCTCTGCCCAGAGGCAGTGGTGGAGATTCAAGGGTGGAATCTTGAGGTCCAGGTGCAACACTGGAATTTTATGGGTGGTATAGTGGGCCCAGCAGGAGCTCTGGAGCCACAGGGGCAGATCCTCAGGCCCAGGCATAGCAAGAGCCTCAGAGCTGGAAGTGGACCTTGGAGGCAGAACCACACAGTCAAGGGGCTCTTCCACCAGTGTGGGGACTTCAGATGCCATGTCACATGGGTGGGGGTTGTTTGCAGCAGCCCAAAGACCATGGAGGTGGGCCAGGCTTCCAGCTGGCCAGGGCTCTCCCCTCATCTAGGTCTTGCCAAGAGAGTCACCCAAGGCTTCCCTGGTGGTGCCTGTGGGTGCCTGAGGTACCTCCTCTGCTCAGATCCTGCACTGGGGTGTGGGGGGAAGGACACTAAGCTCCCAGTCACAGGGCATGGCACAGGGGAGTGTCTGTTCTGCTAGCTCCCTCCCCAGTACAGTTGGGGTGATGCAAAAGCTGCTGCTGCTGCAAAGCCGAGCCTGGAGCAGACCTGGGGCCATGCACCTGAGAGCTCAGGATGGCGTCACCTGCTGAAGCCCAGGATCGGCAGCCACCAGATCCCTGCTGCACCTGCTCTCCAGTGCGATGTCTCTGCACAGACTCAGAGCAGCTCCATGATCAGTCCAGAGGTCTGTGGTGCTGGAAGGAGATCCTCACAGCTTGGGCTGCAGTGTCTGTGGGGTGAATTAGGCCCCAGCCCTTCATCCTCCAGCCCTTCCCCACCTGTCGATGCCTCCCCTCAGATCCCTTCAATCTTGCCGAAGAATTGCCCTGTCACCTTCTCCTTCATTCTGCGTGTCCAACATCACTTCTACAGAGTTTTATAATGTTCTTTCCGAGAAGAGCCATCTGTAGTTAGGCACGTGCCTACAACTTTCAGTCCTCTCCTTGAGAGCAGCACACATATGGGCTGCTTCTAGTCCACTATCTACCCCTCCCATGCTGGGTTCTTCCAGTGCTCCCTGGCTCCTTCCTGCCATGGGGTCTTTGCACAGATGCTTTCTCCACTTGCAAGTCTCTTCTCTCTCATTCCTCAACCAGTTCCTTCTACCCCATTGGCTAGTTAACTTCTCCAGATCCTTCACATCCCGGTTCAAACTTTGCTTGCTCGGGTCACCTTCCCTGACCTCCATGACCAGGCCAACCGCTACTAAAGATATCCTCCCTCCAAGGACTTCCAGTCACCACTTTGCTTTTCTTTGCTTTTGATTAGCATATGCTCCCCCCCGCAAATGTAAGCTCTGTAAAGGCAGGGATTTGTTCTCTGTGATGTCCATTATCTGCCAGCAGCCCCTGTACAGAGCCTATCATACAGCAGGTGCTTAATAAATATTTGGGGAGTTATTTACTGAGTGAATGAAGGATCTTGTTGATTTCATTCACCTTAGTCTTCTTCAGATTTTCCTTAAAAGGGTTAACAATAGCTTGAAAATGTCTGATAAAGAATGCTGCTCTGCAGTTTTAACTTAATAAGTAGGAGAGAATCGTAGAGCTTATCTATAATTCAGAAAATATGATCCTAAGTCTTTTAAAATATGTTTTAAAAAACTGTTTTATACCTTAAAATTATTTTCTTTTACTTCTATTTTGTTTGTTTGTTTGTTTTTGTACTGAAGAGAGAAAATATATGAAGGACAGCCAGAAGTGCTTATAGCATGAAGTGTGGACTAATTGATGTCTTTTCTTGAACTAAATTGAAAGCAGTCAACTATGTCTCACTCTAAGAAGATCACAAATTAGTAGAATCACCTGCCAAGGACATTTGATACCTAGGAGACTTCAAAGCATGGAGTGTCAGAACCTGAACTTTATTCTAGAAAAGCTTTTTTGCCTCTTGGAAAGAGTTCAGCTAGATTACAAGAGTGTGTGTTGCTGGTTCTGAACAAAGTTGAGGTCATATTAACTAGTAATTGAAAATATTTAAAGGTGATTGAGAAAGGTATCTAATTTTATCTAGGTGTTTTGAGTTTTTTTGACCCCAATTTTACATTACAATTTAAAAATATGTAAGTTCTGTTGGGGCCAGGCATGGTGGCTCATGACTATCTGTAATCCCAGCACTTCGGGAGGCCAAGGTTGGTGGATCTCTTGAGGCCAATAGTTTTAGACCAGCCTAGGCAATATAGTGAAATCCAGTCTCTACTACAACTTAAAAAAAAAAAAAAAATTAGCTGGGTGTGGTGGTGCATGCCTCTAGTCCTAACAACTTGGGAGGCTGAGGCAGGAGGATCAATTGAGCCCAGGACGTCGAGGCTGCCGTGAGCTGTGATTGAGCCACTGCACCCTGGCCTGAGAGAGAGAGCAAGACTCTGTCTCTCTCTCTCTCTCTCTCTATATATATATATATGTGTGTGTGTGTGTGTGTGTGTGTGTGTGTGTGTGTGTGTGTTATTTTTTAAAACAATTACTTTTAAGAGAAATTTATTATGGAGAGCAAAAACATTCTATATTCCTTTTGTTTCAGTTATCCTCACTATGGAAGTTAGCTTTGCACTTGAAAATTTTATTCACATTGCCGCATAATGCCTCACAAGGAAATATGAATAAAGTGCCTGAGGAAAGTAAGGTTGCATCCGGCACTGTGAAGGGAGATCAGATATTTCCATGTTGGATATGAAACTCAGATGCCCTATAGTGGATCCAAAACACACTTTGTTCCACAGTGTTCACTTTCTTTGGGGCCCTTGGGCTGAGAGCCATAAGAAATGGCCAGAGAAAACACCTGAGCCTTGCCAAGATGTGTCTCTGGCCAGCACAGGATGGGAGGGTTGATTTCACTAGAGCCAACGGGCTCAGTCCCCGCAGGGCAGCATGACCCTAGCCGAAGAAATGGGAAATGTAGCATGTTCTGCAGGTTAGAGTGTTTGCATTTGTCCTCTCTTCTTGCTTGAATGATCAGAAACTAATCCTTTACTAATGGCACAGTAGGTAACAGGTTAAAACTCAAAGTAAACTTGGAAATCAACTAGTTCGATTCATTCAGATTTTAGAGGTTAAAAATCAAGACCCAGGCCGAGCCCAGTGTCTAATGCCTGTCATCCTAGCACTCTGGGAGGCCGAGGCGAGTGGATCCTTTGAGCTCAGGAGTTGGAGACCAGCCTGAGCAAGAGCGAGACCCCGTCTCTACTAAAAAAAAAAGTAGAAAGAAATTATCTGGACAACTAAAAATATATAGAAAAAATTAGCCAGGCATAGTGGTGTGTGCCTGTAATCCCAGCTACTCAGGAGGCTGAGGCAAGTAGGATCACTTGAGCCCAGGAGTTTGAGTTTGCTGTGAGCGAGGCTAGCCCAGGCAACAGAATGAGACTCTGTCTCAAAAAAGAAAAAAAACCCAAGACCCAGAAAATGTAAAAGACTCTCCCCAACACATTGCTGTATTTATGTTTAAATGTCAGTGTCAGGCTTGATGGCATTTCGGACCAGGTAAGAATCACTGGTGTGAAGACCTGCGCAGGGAAGGACTCACACATGCTCAATATGCATGCTCCATACGCATATGCATTCAGCTCCCCAACTGGAACAGCTCCTGGAGACAAAGACGGGCAGCAGCAGCCCTCCTGCAAGCAGCAGCCTAATCTCAGTTCCCCATGCAGTGTGACAAGCAAAGTACTTGCAAGTGGGAGTTCACTGCTGGGGCTCAAGGCCCCTTCTGTGCGGTGCCGATTGCCCTAGGGAATGAAAGCTTTCTTTATTCCTGACAGAGCGAATAATGTCGACATTGAGCATGGATTTTTCTTAATTTTGTTAATTAAATCTTAAAGGACAGTTTTCTAGGAAGAATTCATCTGCACATAAGAAAACCTTGGCTGCAGATGCAATTTCTTAAAGGGTGCATCTTGCCGAATTGCTGTTTAGGGTGATAGAACACACACCCTCATTTTACCATGCAGGCTCTTCATCTCCTATGTTTTATGTCGCACAGTTTCTACAGGGAAGAGAAAACCCTAACTGGAGCAGGGTAAGGGGTAAGGGATAGCATGGGAAGAGGTCAGCAGGACAACCGCACTGTTTCTCCTTATAAAGTGAGTCCAGAGCCCTGGAGGATAGCCTCTTTCTAGAGCTCCCTTAGTCAACACTGAGTATGACATTTCCAGCCTGCGTGGGCAGCCCCCGGCCCAGAGGAGTGTGGTGTCCTTGTCCCCAAGCCTCCCTCAATGAGCCCTGGGCATTTATCAAGTAGCTCCTTCCCCCGGGACCTCACCAGCATCTATGGCACTTGTGTCCAAAATCAACGAAGGCCACTCTGGGCTCTAGGCCTGAGCCCTGTTTCTCCATGGATGGCAGAGCTCTCATTCCTCTTTTTCTCATGTTGTTAGTTAGGCCAACAAACAACACCCCCACTCCTCAGGGCAAACCACCGGACCCAGTTAACATCCCCATTTTTACAGATGCACGGTAATTAAAATATAAAAGTTCTTGCCGTTCTCCATTCCAGGGCCATTTCGTGGCTGAGAAGATGTTCCCTTTTCCCAGCGGTGGTCAGGGGTATCATAAGCTGCTTCTTGTGTGCAGAGAAGCCCCCGTTTCTCAGTTCGTGACCCAGGCTGACTACTGGGAACAGCTGTTCTTTGAAGACCTACATGTGCCAGGGCCCCTACTAGATCCTTTGCCCACCTTCCAGCACTAGAGATGTGCCAATCCTCCACGCCATCTGCCCTGACCCTTCCTTTTCTATGTGCAAAGCTCCCTTTGAAGTAAGGGGGTCTTTTGTAACAGAGATGTAGCTCTATTTGTCTGATTTGAGCAGTATCATAATGTTCCAAGGTAGAATATTAAAGTTAATAGCTTTACTTTTATGCATCACAAACACAGAGGGACTATAACCTCTCCCACTAAAATAGACACACGAATTTTTAGCCTTGTACTGTGGTCTGGGGAGAGAAGATCGAACTAAACTGTTCTGAAGTTTTGTTGATGAATTCATTTCTTTCCCATTGCTTGCTATAAAAATGTGAATGTTGAATTTAGCTCCAATTTAACACAGTTTTCACTTTTTCTGCAGCACCTGAAATTCTTAGAGGCTGTGCCTATGGACCTGAGGTGGACATGTGGTCTGTAGGAATAATCACCTACATCTTGTAAGTGAAGAAAAGCCATTTCTATGCAAACTGTTTACCTTTTTATAACATTTTCTAGGTACCTATAGTGCTCGTAAAAACCAAGATTACTTTTTGACTTTTTGTGATTTTACTATTACATACTAAAGTAGTTTTAGTGATAGAATTTTCTGAAAATGAGCATTCATTTTTATTTTGTAACTTTCTTGGGGCAAGAACTTCTCTCCAGTGCTTTTCTATGTCTCATCTGCTATGCATTGTTATGACAGATTTGGGGAACAATTCATAATTTCACGGTAGTAATGACTGTGAAACCCAAGTCCATCTATGAAACTTGTTCTTGTTTTACTTATTTGTATCGTATCTAAAATAATTAGACTATTAGTCTTTTTAAAAGGACGAGTGGCTATTTAATTTTTAAGCATCCCAAACTGATATATTTTTTATCAGGAATATTTTAAATGCTTTTGGCTATCAATTTTGTTCCCCATTTCTGTTAGATTTTCAGGGGCCTTGAGTTTAATACTCTACACAGATTTCTCTGGGAGAAAAAAAATGAGCTAAATATTTCACTCTCTGATCTCCTCAACTCCATCCCTGAGCTCCTGTCTAATATGAAATAAGGAACTTCAGGAAATCCAAAGAGATGATAGAGTTTTAGGTGATGAGGAAAATCACCAAACAAATGGACGAGTGTCTGAAAAGGAAGATTGCTGTGGGACAACTGAAAAACAAGATATCAATGAGTTTGAGAGATTAATTCAAGCGTCCTCAAACTATGGCCTACGGGCCACATGCAGCCCACAGAGGACATTTATCTGGCCCGACAGGTGTTTTTGCCACCGCTGCCTGTCCTACTTGGCAGCTGACTCGTCCCACTCCCACAGTGCGCATGTGTGGAATGTGCGCTGCACTCTCCAACGGCCCTCCAACGGTCTGAGGGACAGTGAACTGGCCCCCTGTTTAAAAAGTTTGAGGACCCCTGGATTAATTCAAAACAAGCAAATTAGGATGCCATGTAGAGAGTACTGCAGAGTTAGTTATTGGAACCCATAATATTCAAATCTATAAGATTTTGGAAGGCTAGAAAGAAAATATATTAGTCTGCTTGGGCTGCTATAACAAAATATATAGACTGGGTGGTTTAAACAAGGGAAATTTATCTTCTCACAGTTCTGGAGGCTGGAAGTTCAAGATCGGGGCGTCAGCATTGTTGAATTCTGGTGAGGGCCCTCTTCCTGGCTTGCAGGTGGCCACCGTCTCACTGTGTCCTCATATGGTGGAAAAAGAGGAAGAGCAAGCTCTCTAGTGTCTCTTCTTAGGAGGGGATGAATCCCATGGTGAGGGCTCCAACCTCATGACCTCATCTAAACCTGATTATTCCCCAAAGGCTCCATCTCCAAATAATACCACATTAGGGGTTAGGGTTTCAACATATGACTTTGGGGAGGATATGATTCAGTCCATAGCAGAAAGAGTTGTTTGGAAGTTTTTCTAAATTTGTTTTTAACTTAATAATGATCTTAGAAAGTACGATGTCCAGGTCATATGGACCAGGAATGGGGTGGTAACTGGTATAAGACCCCCAAGCACATTAGCAAACTCTAAGTTCACCTGTGTGTATATATTGGTTGATAGCCAAGACAAAGAAGTTTAACAAGCAACCCCTAAAATAGCTATCTGCTAATTTTAATGCCAAAAGATATTTTCAATGTTCAATTCCCTTTGTCTCTAGAATGCATTCAAGCTTGAGAACAATTTGGAGAGGTAGAAAAACATGTTTTTTCTTAGGAAAGTGCAAACTCTTAGGTAATTTATATTCACCACACTAAATGCTTAATTCATTACAATAAATCCCTGGTCACATTGTAGAATTTTTTCAACTTGTGTTTGAGATCACTTTTATACTAGGGAAAGAATATTGTCTCCTGAATTATTTAAGTGACATATCATACTTAGTTAGCGACACTAAGCGAAAAAGTAAACTATACAGAAAGGATTCAGGTTTGCCCCTAAAATATAAATGTACCCAATTACAATTTTGTGTTGAAATATACTGGGAGGAGTTGAAATATTAATGGTATAAAAGAATTTGGAGAGATGGAAGTCAGAAATTAAGTTACAATCACCCAGAATAACTAGAATACGGAATGAGTAAACCTCTGTGATATGGTCACTGACATGGGAAAATGAAGGGAAAGACAAATGTAATCATTTGAGAAACATTTTGTTATAACCTTGAAGATAAATTTAAAAATCTATCAATGTCCTTACCCCTAGTCCATTACCAAATTATACAAACTATTTTTTATATTTCTTTTATCTTGATTACACTGAAGGTAATTAATTAATAGGTGTTAGTTGAAAATAAGAGTAGCAGCCCCCAAAATGGAAATAACAATGCTGGTTACAACTAATATCCTTTAGTTCTATACTAACTTCTATCAGCCCCTAAGCCTGAGGCCTTTTTTCTTAGCCTGCAGTTCATTAATAATTGGTGAAGTCCATCTGCAAGGTTCATTGATACATTTTCTCTAATGGATTGTGCCATTGGATCTATGTATCTCCTTCATTGTACCAGTTTAGTTTTGCTGTGTACTCAGTGGCCTACTGGTGACCTAGATTTTGACTTCTAGACACCTGACTCATTACACATAGTGGCTCGGAGCCAGAAGGGAGTGGAGTACAGAAGTAACCGAATGAAGAATTAGAACTATGGATCCATTTGTTGATGATTCCTGGCAAAGTAAATGTTGCAGTAAAGCTACATTATGAACTTTAGTAAAATCCTTTCTTCTATGTCTGAAATGTTGAGGCACCTGATTTATAATGCATATACTTGCCTATATACACATAAACTCTGAGGTTTATTTTTGAATAAAGCCATGAACAGAAGCGTGATTCTTACTATCGGTGTAGACCTCTGTTCACTCCTGCCGCTGTTCTTACGGCCACTGCTGCATTTTAACACTTCCATTTTTTCCTTCTTAAAAGTAAAGCTTCCTTCTTAAAAGCTTAAAAGCTTGTCACCAGCAGGCTTTCGTAGTATGGCTTTGCTATTTCTAAACGTGACATTTCACCTGAAAATGAAGACCATTCTATTGTTTCTCCCAGGAATTCTGGTCTCTCTACCTGTTGCACCTAAACCTTCTTCCCTGTGGACAAAAGCTCAGGACTGGGCCTCCTGATCTGACCAGAATCAGAAAACATCAGAGATTCGAATTCTCTCCTTTAGCTTTCAACATTATGGCTCTGCCCAGAAGCTTGGGTTTAGCCTGCATAACACATTCACACTTCAGGCCTGTGTAATCCCAATGTGCTCCTAATCTGTCACTGCAGGCATTAAAATATTACTATTTCTGAAGGGTTTTTGCACAGTGTGGGGTGTGTGTGTGTGTGTGTGTGTGCGCGCGCGCACTTGCTACTCTCTCACATTTCTTCAATTTTTGACATTTCAGACTGGCACAACATAAACTTTTTACCTCTGTCACCAAAGCACAAAGTCACTGACATGATTGAAATGAAAGAAAAAGCATTTGAGCACTATAACTCCCGAATTGTCATTTTTGTGCCCAGATTTTCAGAGAGGAAAACAGAAGGAGGCTCCCAAATTAAGTCTGGAAAGCTGGCTAATTTCTCCATGACTAATCAGCAACAGGCCATAATTTTTTAGCATTGTGGAGGGGAGAAGAGGGCCAGGCAAGGTCAGACTCTCTTCTTGTCAAGGCGTAGAAATGCCGTCCCATCTCTCCTTATGTGTCCCTTCCAGTCCCTTCCACGGGTAGATCTGGAGCCATATCCTCCCCAAGGACTGCTACAGTAGGGAGAAGGAGAATGCACTGGCGCAGGCCTCAGCACTTTCAAGACTGGCCTTTTCCCAACTGGCTCCAGAATATTTGGAAGAGACAAAGACTCTCCCAGTGGGACATTCTGTGAGCAAAAGCACATAAGAAATGACTTCTTCCTAAAAACTCATCGTATTAGGATGCATTTGAATTTTTCATGCTGTGCACCAACCTGACCGGCTTGAAGAAAGAACTTACTCATTCCAGCTCCACCAGCCGCCCCCCCCCCCATTCTTTTCAAATGCAACACCTGTGATGTGACACTTGCCCTGGTACCGGCCTTGTTCCCTTTTGATCCCTAGTGATTTCAGCACCTCCACCCATTTATAAACAGTGGAGACTTACCTGGTGGTCCCAGGCAAACAACTCACTTTTCCTCTCTCTCTTTTTAGGATGCCAAGATGGTTCCCTGTTCCTTGCCCCCTACTTTTCCCATTCATTTTAAGCTAATCCCGTAGTGGAAAATGAAAGTGAACAGAGTAGAACATCTTTAAGATATGCAAAAGTGAGGGAGGGTAACATATAAGAATTTGAGGTAAATCTAGGCTGCTCAACCCTCTTGGCTGTATCTAGCCACTTGTATTAATAGATTTTTTTAAAGGCTTTTCCCTGTTTTAACTCCTACCTTTGTTTACTCTGAAATCCAAACTGGAATGGAATGGAAATACAATACTTTACTCATTTCTATGGAGGAAGTCATCAAATAGAGCAGAACAAAAATGAGTGAAAAATCCTTTCTTTCCATTTTTTAATCTCTTTACTCTCAAAATCCTAACTCTTCCATTTCATACTAAATTGGAACTCAAATCAATCTGTCTGTCTGTCTTCTCAATTCCTATGAAAAAAATCTGTGGAAAATCCTTAGCATAATGCCTATAATAATGTTAGCTATTGTTATTCTTATTTCTATGTGCCATAATTGTAATATTATAGCTTTTTGTAGGACTCCTAAGTTGTTTTTATATCAGTCCTACTTCCTGAAGACATAATTGTGTGTTTACATTATCCATAGTGAATTATAACAAGGCAGTTACATACTTGTTGTGCTGAGTAGACTTGCTTCCATAACAGGAAGCTGTGAAAAAGGATAGTGTTGAATTTCTGCAGAAATCTGATGAAATAGACTTAGGCTTTTAAAGACATTTTATTCTCTGTATTTTTTCTCTCTAGACTTTGTGGATTTGAACCATTCTATGATGAAAGAGGCGATCAGTTCATGTTCAGGAGAATTCTGAATTGTGAATATTACTTTATCTCCCCCTGGTGGGATGAAGTATCTCTAAATGCCAAGGACTTGGTAAGTGTGACTAAAGCAAAATGAAACAAAATAAAATAAATTCATTTTTAACTAATTCATAAGCAATGTTATTTTTAAAAATTTGCCTCTATCGATATCATTTTTCTTTGCAATTTTAAAGTACTTTTAATAAAATAATGCACATTAATATGTTTTCTCATCACTGGCTGAATTATCACAAATTGCAATTACTATGGTGCTAATGAGCTTTTACTACATCATTAGTATAGAGCCTTGCTTATGAAGAAAGCTGTGCTACGTGAATCCAAACATAATTTAAGCAGAAGACTTCTGTTTTAACATGACTTTCTATTGCCTAGATTTAGATATATTTCAAATAAAGCAATATTGCTTCCTGCAATTTCATTCAAACTTATGAAAATATCCTCATAGCAATACAAGTCTCATTAGGTATCATTGACATTATAAAAAAGTTCCACTGTGTTAATAGTGCATTTTGTTTGTTTGACATTGCATCTTAATATTAGCGATATTGCTAATATTGGAGTTTATTTGCATTCAAGAAACACACAGTGGCTGGGGAGGTGGTTCGCCTCTTCTAAAATAAAGAGGATGCTAACATGGGACTGAAACATTTACCACCAATTCTCTAGAGAAAATCCACATAGAAATAATCCAGAACTGACTTTTGGATCACAGAAGGTTAGATCTCCAAGGGATCTTAGGAGTTATCTAGTCCTCCCCTCATTTTAAAGATGAGTGTGATAAAGACTAGAGAGGTGAAATGACTTCCAAAGGTCACACAACTTCCAGGCAGAAAGACAGTACTAGGACTAGTTCAGGTTTCCAGACACTGTCCAGTGCTCTTTTGCCTTCAAGCATTTCTTGCTTGCTTTCTATATTTTCTCATGGAACTGATCCCTGAGGGCCCGTGGCTTTTCCAGAGTGACTGTGGAAGAGAGGGACAGTGTGTGTGCGACATGTAGATGTGTCATCCCAGCTCCTCCCTTAAGGCGGACCATCATGCTCTGAAACATCTCTTGGATCTATCCTCTCTCTCCACCTCCACCACCTCTGTCCTGGTCCAAGCCACCTGGACCACTGCTACAACCTCTTATCTAATCTCCCTGCCTCTTCCCGTGCCCTTCTTAAATACGGCTCCACCAGGCTCCAGAGGGATGGTCTTATAAATAAATCACATCATGTCACTGCCCTGCTTTGAGGCTCTTAGGATACAACCCATAACAGGATCTGCATGGCACTGCGTACTCTGGAGCCTGCCACTCTTCCTTGCCTTCACTAGCTTCATAGCCCTGTTTTTTGCTACTCTTCCCTTGAGTGCATCAGACTTCCACTTCCCCAGCAGTGTAGCTCACGATATTGGCCACTGGTCTTTCTTCTGCTTTGTAATTTCTCTCCCCTTTCCTCCCCATCTTCTTCCTCCCCATCACACACACACACACACACACACACACACATACACACACACACACACACACACATATATATATACACACCCTTCTTTGCCTGGGTGACTCTTATCCTCCAGCCCTAGCTGCCACTAGACATCTCCTGGGAGTCGAGGCCATCTCCTTCTCCACTCCCTCCCTCCCACGGTTGGTTCCTGCAGCCACATTATTCCTTTGCCCCCTGTGCTGCCCCTTTCATAGTAGTCATTACTTATAGTCACATGTTCAATGGTCTTCTTTAATTAGATTATAAGCTCTGAGAAAGGACAATGCATGTATGCCCAGATCTTAGTACTATTAGTAGATAGGCATATAGTGCAGGCTCAATAAATGTTCATTGAATGAAACAATGAACCCGAAATAAACCATGGAATTTTAGAGTCTGACACACCTGGATTCAAGCGCCCCCTTTGTCATGACCTGGAAGTGTGACCTTGGGCTTATTAGCTAACCTCTCTATGCTTTGTTTTCTCATCTAGGATGATAATGGTACCTATCTCTAGGTTGCTGTGAGAATTAAGAAACTCAATGCATGTTTAACTAGCATCAACTAACACTTCCCTCTACAAATCCAGCATCTTTAGCCCAAACACACATTCCTTTGCAAATGCTACAGAAAGGACTTGAAAAGAGAATCAGATAATATCGATTCCTCATTTTGACTTGCTGCCTGATTTCGTTAGCCTGTGTTCACTTCCTCTTAGAGTTAGACAAGACCTTAGACCCAAAGTCATCCAAAGCCACTCATTTTACACAGGAGCAAGCCAAAGTCCAGAAAGATTGACTGTCTTGCAGGAATCACAGTATAGTGGCCACAAGATGAACTCTGATGTAACACAGAGCTGAGTTTGAATACAGGCTCCACCAATTACAAATTGTCTGACCTTAGGCAAATCGCTAAGTCTTTCTGAACGTCCTTCCATCCCTCATTTATGAATTGATGCTAATAGTTCCAAATTATAAGGTTATTAAAATAATTTCATATATTTTTAGAAACTTTTATATGCATCTAAAAATGCATTTACAAGGAATTAAGGTAGAAATGAGATCTTGTAGGAAAAGGGTCTGGGGAGTTTTCATAGGCACTCATTTTATGTGTGTGTCTGTATCTAGGGTCACTAAAGTAGGTTGAGGCATAACTGGAACTTGTACACAACTGCTGGCTCCAAATAGTCTGTAGCTTATGCCAGGTCACCCCTACTGAGCCCAGAGCCATGGATTACTTCATTTGTTGACTTTCCTGGCAATTTATGGTCTGCTCATTCTCACGAGCAGGAGTAAACCTTCCAGAACAGGCTGTCAGTTGGTTGATTTCAGTCCTTTAAGCCACTGACTTCTTTACTTTGATTCTGAAATGGCTGTTAAGCTCTGAGCTTATTCCTTCAAGAACCCTCAAGGGATTAGAGAGAAAGATCTGGTAACCTCAAGGTAGAATAAGATAGTATTCCACAGGGGCTGGAGATACTATCCCTTTTGCTTGCCATTTAATCCCTCAGAAAGAATAATGATGCATGAATAATTCCATTACCATGGAGATGTATTTTAAGTTCTGAATTCTAGGTGATTGTGAAGTGCAGCCTAGAATGATCAGATGGTGTTTCTGCCTTCAAAGTACTTCTAGTCCACAGGCGAGCAAGGCCTTGTTTCTTTGACTTCTGCTGGAAAGCAGTCTGCCAGTTTGGGTTCTCAGGTGGTACACACGACTGTCTTCTTAGACTCCCTCAGCTACTGTTGCCTGAAGCTGTTCCTACCTACAGTGATCTCTGAGGGCTTAAACAATTTTTTAATGAGTATTTACTGTTATCGAATGTATAATTACTGCTAGAGAAACAAAATAAGACCTAGAACTTCATAAGCTGAGGTCAAGCCCAGGTCACCATAAAAATCTCCCTAAGTCTATGGTTCTTTATCATTTCAGGTCAGAAAATTAATTGTTTTGGATCCTAAGAAAAGGCTGACTACCTTTCAAGCTCTCCAGCACCCGTGGGTCACAGGTAAAGCAGCCAATTTTGTACACATGGATACTGCTCAAAAGAAGCTTCAAGAGTTCAATGCTCGGCGCAAGCTTAAGGTAAGATAGCATATTTTTGTTTTGTTTTTTAAGGAAAAAAACTCAGAGACTTCTCTCTTATCTTGAGCTCTCAATGATAGCTCTACCATTCTTCCTCTAATACTATTATTCATCTCCTATGGCCCCAGGGAAAATCCTGCTTTGAAATCTCAAAAATACTGACACAAAGCCACTTACAGTTATGTTAGCCTCTCATAAGAAATTCATTATTAATAAAGAGGAATGTGTTATATGTTGAGATCAACTCACCAAATATATTAATGCTGCTTCTCATCTAATTAAAGTGAATTGCTTGTATAGCATTTTTCAAGAAACCGGTGTTTATCCAGAAAGTTTTCTTTTTGAATATGTGAAAATTGGGAAATAGTTTTTGAAACTATATTTGGTAATATAGATGATTACTATACTTGACAAAAATTAAGATGATTTAAATGATATAGAAAATTATTCACCAAAATATATCTACTATTTTATAATACATATAGAATAGAAATTAGGTGCTTTTGTATTATAAAATGGTGTTTAGGAATAACTATATAAGCAGGCAATCTCAGAAAGCAACTGTGGGTGGTTTAAAAATCGACTCTTAGTCAACAATCGTTCATAGGCTGATCCAGATTGAGTAGATCTGAAGGGTTCCATGGTTAAATTAATTTGAAATACCCTGGATTAAATAATGTTGACTTAACCTAGGATTTCTCAAGCTAATTTGACCATAGAACTCTTTAATCCTCATAATAACTGCTAACATCCATGGAGCTAGTGTTCCATGAAACAAATACTTTGGGAAACACAGTCTAAAATTTTTGAGAACTGGTTATCCCCGGGTAAACATATTTACTTAGGCTTTCAATTGTCCAGATAATTAAATACACTAATTTGAGATTTAAAAGGTTTCGCTGTTTGTTCTCCAAACAAGTTTTAACATTCAGCAAACAATCTAGCAATAATATACTTTGGAAGACTGAACACTAACCTATAAATCAGACTCCCTAAAAGTGACGCTGGGGCTGAGCTCTAATTTGGGACTCTAAGTGGAGGTGACAGGGACTGACACTTTCCCATTTCCCACCAGGCAGCGGTGAAGGCCGTGGTGGCCTCTTCCCGGTTGGGAAGTGCCAGCAGCAGCCACAGCAGCATCCAGGAGAGCCACAAGGGTAGCCGAGACCCATCTCCAAACCAGCACGACGACAAGGACATCAGAGCTGTTCCAGAAGGAGAGAAAATTCAAGGAGACGGGGCCCAGGCAGCAGTTGGGGAGGCAGAGGCCGAGCTGATGAAGGTGCAGACCTCTGAGGAAGTTCAAGATGCAGATATAAATGCTGAGGAGGCCCCCAAGATGGCTCCCGGGGCATGGGAGGACGGGATAAAGGTGGCCAGCCCGGAAGTGAAGGAGGGCCTCGTAGAGGAGAATCAGAAGACTTTGGAAGAAGCAGCAGCCCCCAAAGAAGGGCAAGAAAACCCTTCCGTGGGATTTGGAATTCCACAGCAAGATGTGATCCTGCCAGAGTACTAAGTCGGCTTCCTTCAGATATGGAAGCCAAAGCCCAGCATTTTATGTACTTTGTCCTTCAGCAAGGAAGGTGTGGAAGCATGATATGCACTATAGTGATTCTGTTTTTGAGGTGCAAAAAAAATACATACATACCAGTTGGTAATCCTAACTTCAATGCATGTGACTGTTTTATGAAAATAATAGTGTCTTCTATGGCATGTAATGGATACCTAATACCAATGAGTTAAATTTGAAATTGCAAGTAATCACAACTTTACACTTAGAAACATATATTTTGAGCGACCAGTGGCACACATTTGAAGTGAATAGTAGCAAATTATTTTTGCTTTGAAAACCTAGCCACCATACATCATTTAGATTTCTTCACAAGGCAGTAATTCCTTTGAACTACTGCTCAGCTAATACTAAATAGTGCTATAAGACATGGTCCCATGACTTTCACATTTTACTTTTTTATCATTAATGTGTTCAAACTGTTTATGAGGAGATGATCGTAGGTGATAGTTGTACAGTATGTGCAAAAAAAAAAATTCCACTTACAATGGTAAGAAAATGAAGCACACTTTTAAGGGCCATGAAACCATATACCCTAAATCTTGTATGGAGAATGCCTTTTTATTTTATTCTTTCTTATTTATATACACTATATTAATAATAATCAAAATGTTCTGTCACAAAATTCTGCCATTTTATAATCCTGGAGAAAGTGTTTTGCAAACTCATGCTGGGTTTCACCTGCTAAGTGAAACGTATCCCTAGTTTCATTCTTTCCTTCACCTGCTCTCCAATAAGATGTCCTTCTGATGGACAAAACTTCAGAGAGAATAAAGAAACTTAGGAGAGAAAAGGAGGCAAGATTTGTATTTAGACTGATGAAGATAAGATTGATTACTTTTCATTTTCCAAATAAAATTGTATGTATTTGTAAATTTGTACAACCTGACAAATAGGAACATTTTAATGGATAATCTCTACAATGACCAATTTTCAAATATTCAGAAAAATCTATCCTGCAGGTTGGTGCCAAAATGTCTGAATAGAGTAGGAATAATATTCCATTATAAGATCATTCATTATCCACTTTACTAGAGTAAGGAAACATTATTGTCTATAAAAAACCCTTTTTTTCTCTCCAAGTGATGGCTATCTAGATACACTGTTTATGAACTAAAGATATTTATGAAAAGCTAGTATCTCTTTTTCTCATATTTGGAATGGAGGTGCTCATATTTTACAATGTAGTTTTGGAAATGTCCATGTCAAGAAGTTTAGTACAATGAAACTTTTTATTTACTTTAAAAAGCAAGCAAACAAAAATAAAGAAAAAAAAAACTGACTTCAAATCAGTCTCTTGGGAAGCTAAAATATTAGACCTAATATTTATTATGATTTTTTCTCAGAATAAATATAGTTTTTCTTTGACTTTCATAGGAAAGCTTTTCCCATATAGAAATTGCACTAAGTCCAAGTATCTCAGATTTATTTTTAGGTTGAGTTGAAATGAACATTTTATCAAATTAATTATGCATTATTTTTAGTGGGTTTTCTTAATTTTAAAAAATATTTTCAAAGATGATAAATATGACCATCACATAAAAATCTTCATCACACACAAAAAAGAGATCTTAAATTCTTTTGGTTTTTCCTCAAAACTATTAGATTAGAAAACGAAATTAAATCTGATTTCTGGAGGCTGTTGGACCTCAGCAGACATTCTGCTTTCCAAGCACAAATCTCCCTTTACTACTATTCTCGAGAGAAGAAAACAACATAAGATGTCTTATCTTCCTAGGGATCTGACAGGTCACACTGACATGGAGGCCCTGAGGGGCACATCTTCTGGGCTCAGATTATTTTTTGTATTATTTTATTTTTACTATCTAGTAAAGAGCACTTTAAACCCTCTTTCCCCCTCTTTCCTTCCTTCCTTCCTCCTTTAATTATTCCCTCTCAACATTTTGGCTGTTTTAAAGGGCTCACTATTTTTAACCTTTAAAAATGCCTTCTTGATTAAGTATTAATATTAAGATTTCCATTTAAAAAGATTAATATCCTGGTGGACTTTTCCCCACAAGACTTAACAGGTATATATGATAAAGTTCCCATGTATCAGAATAGGGAAAGAAGAGAGAAGAAAGGGGTCTTGTTAGAAGGTGGCAATTAGTTGGAAGAGCAGAACTCAGCATCCCTCCCTGCCTACACCCACAATGTTCCAAAGGCAGTTGTTCTGTCATTCCAACACCAGGGTGGACCACATTCATTGGCCCTGTGCAGTAGAGAAACAGCACTGCAAATGCCAGGGCCAAGCGTGTTTTAGAATTTATCCATTTAAATAAGTGTGCATGGCTGTTCTTTGGTGAGTACTCAAGAGTGTCTTGGCAATTTCCTCTATCTTGTTTTAACCTATAAACTGTATTCTCTAAAAAAAAAATGAGGTTTTAAAATTTTGACTCCTATGTTAAAAATGAAGTCCTGATAATGCCTACCTAGTGACTAATTTAGTAGTTTCAGTGGGAAATAAATCAGACTTCCACAAAAATTGGTCATTTCAAAATATTCAAAGATTTCGTATGAATACATCCTAAGTTAGGATAATTCTGTCAACATTTTTGAAAGAACAGCTAATGTTTATATTGCTTGTTAAAAATGGGGTATATTGTCTAATCTCATAATGGTAGACAAATAGAGACAATCTGAGAAAATATTTGATACCATTACTCCTAATTGACAATATAGTCACAATGCAAAGGAATAAAAGAAATTTCAGCAAAAACAGTAAATTACATTTTGTATTTTAGATCTGACAATTATCACATTACGTTATTGGTTTTTATTTTGAGGTAAGTTCAGATATACAGCATAAACTAGAATTTTTTTTACTATGAAGGACAATCTTGTATTTTCCCCATTAAAAAGTCTAATTGGAGTCCTGGTCATTTTTCTCAAACTTTCAGAGCTCATTTGTCCCAGGGACACATAAATAGGGTAAAAACTAGAATAATACGGTTGTAGAAGTTATTGTCCAGAACAAGTGCTGTGTAATATAAATATAATGCAAACCACATATGTAATTTTAAATTTTCTATTAGCTACATTTTAAAGAATAAAAAAATAAAATTAATTATAGTATTTTAATACAATACATCCAAATTATTATTTCAATATGTAGCCATTATTAAAAATTAACAAAATATTTTGAATTCTCTGTTTTTATACAAAATTTTCATAATCAGGAGTGCATGTTACACCTTTGGTACATCAAGTGCTCAGTAGCCCCATGCAGCTAGTGGCCACCATATTAGACAGCATGGTCTAGAATACTTACGATGTGAAGCAAAGTGACATTTGAATTTCTATGTTTAGAGTTGAGCTGTCTCAGTTTTCACATTGATGAGTTGGTGGGAGGCCAAAAAGAAAATGTTTCAGAAATGTTACAGACTAAATAAAAAGCTATTGGCCATTCCTGACCGTTTAGAAGAGAAGTGTTTCCCAGCATGACTTAAAAGAACAATACTTTCCTGGGCATTGCTAAGTTATCTAGGGACCTCAGTCCCTCTGATTCCTCTTTGGGCCCTGGAATCTTGACTGCAGCCTACAGTCTCCTAAGTACTGCCACAAAGCCAGTAGAATTCTTGCCTACCAAAATCTACTGTCAGCCAAATAGTGTCTCCATTCAGAAAGGACTGCATATAGCATCCGGTTTTGTAGGCCTGGACGAAGGTGGACATCATCCTTGTGTCACAGGAAATATGTCTTTCTAGAAATCTACTGGACCATACCAAATTTGCATGATGAAGATTGTATGATGATGGTGATATCATGCCAGTTTCCCCCAAGATGGGAATATGATCATGGCCTGGTATTCTTTCAGATTTCCTTAGAAGGATTTAATCAACACTGCCATTACACATGGATTCATAAAAAGACTTTCAGAAATTTTTTACATACTGAGTTTAGAATAATCCTCAAGGTTCTACTGTCATTTTTAGTGGCAGACTTAAAAAGAAAGGAACAGTTTGCCTCTTATTATGACCTCAGTTATCTAGTATTTTAAACATTTTTGTAATTTAGAACATTTAGCGATCCCTATGCCCAGCTACACATGCAAGGGTGGGGTGCCTAGAGGCTGAATATAGGGAAAGAGCCCTTTTGTTTCATAATTCAGTTTTTATTGCACAGAAGCAGCTGGTTGCATTTCAAATTGGAAAAAGAAAAGTAAATGCTAGAAAAGGCAAAGGACAAAGTTAGTAAACCATTTATTCTGTTTTACGGTTGTTGTTGCAAAGCAAATTAAAAAAAAAAAAAGGTCAGCAAAGTGAATCACCACTAGAATTTTCTTGATGAAGGTTGACTCAACATATAATTGACAAATATATAGAGCAGAGTCAATTATAGAATTACAATGCCATTACATAATTTATTTGTCATTGCAGAATATTCAGTCTGGTTATCTAAGTCTACTTTAGATGGCGCAAAGTTTCCAGACATGTACCTACATAAAAGGATTTGTAATATTGTAATTACTGCCTATTAGGCCATATTCCAATTTCCTGAATGTTTACCAGTGATGTGTCCCTGATCAGGGTCATTGCTAATGTTTAAAACTGCTTGTTAGACTCTGTGTCTGGAGTGTTTTTTTAAATGTTTATGCACATGTAATTTCAATATCAATATTATAATATTCATAACTACATGATAAGCAGAAATGTACCCAATGATTTTCTATAAAAATTGTTTTTCAAAGTCCTTTTATTCCCCTGACACACTCAGAGTGAGTTTCTGTCTCCTTGACACATAGAGAAGAAAAAAAAAAAAGAGTAAGAGAGAGAGAGACTGCTGGAGTGATATCAGCTACCCACTCATGGTAATGAAGTTCAGCATTTCCGCTTTTTATATTTTGACCTACTAATGGCAAGTTTTTGACATTACTACTCCTTGTGGATATTACCTGAGATCACATAATATAACTTCAGCTCACAAAGCCCAACCATTTCTCTACTTATCTTGGAGAGCAATACCAAACTTAATTAAATTATGTTTGTTTAAAATTCCAATTTTCATAAATGCTCTGTGATGCACTCGGATGATTTGATTGTGTAATTTAAACTTCCTTCAAGACTTAGTCTGTTCCCTGCCATCTGGTTCAGAGTTCCACCGAGGACAAGATAGAAGCCTTGCCATGAAAGTGCACAACCTGACTCCTTCTCAGGAATCAGACACCGCTCTAGAGAAGATTCCAGGCATCCCACCTGGTTGAGCTCCAATGAGCCTCTCCCCATGCTCTGATTGAAAGTGATAGTGCTTGCATATTGGTATATATTGTAATTGGTCAGTAATGGAAAAATGAGATTCCATCAATCTCTTTCCCAGTCTTGGTTTACCTCTCCTAGATTGATGTTTTTTTTCAGCCCTATGGCCATCGGGCTCACCCTCTAGGACTGTGAGATCCTCTAACGCCCTGGCAGGAGGAGCATCCCAGACTGAAGAAACGCAGGGTCTTTGGTGGCCCAGAATTTAGTTGGAAACTCTAAATAGCAATGCTAGGACTGTAAAAATCACACTGTTCTTTTAAATAGTTGTTTTCAGCTCACTTTGAAGATTGACCTGGACAACCCATAGATAAGAAATAGTTATATCCATTTAATTTTTGCTGTGATTCATCGTGTCAAAATGACATTTGATTTTCAATCAGATTAAACAATAATCTTTATTTTCCATTTAAAAGATTATTTCGGGCTACTCAAATACAATAGACTTTACATTAGAATGTTTGAAAGCTGTTGTTTTCCCTAAGCTCTCTCCCAACTCTGTGAATGATAATCAGTTTGCAAATGATAAAAGTTTCCTGGGTTTGTCCTTTTGTTGTCCTTTCCTTGATAGATGAATAGTAATCTGTATTGTAAAGGATACAATTAAGTATGACTATAAATTGAAAACTATCATTTTATACCATTTCCTTTTAACCTGACCTATTTTATATGCCTACAATACAGTTAATATACAGTAGCATAGAGTACAAATAGCATGTTCATAATTTATGATTTTATTTTTCTGTTTTGGGCACCCTTAGTATCAGTAGTATTTTAATGGTCATCTATAAGCCAAAAGAATGTTCTAACATATCCATTTATTAAGTAATTAGGTCCAAACAACATAATAGTAGTCCTTCATTCGATGTCTGACAGAAGTTGCTATATTTCCCTCAAAATTTTAAAATGTTTTATGAGTTCAGTGAGAGGGAACAGCTGACTTAGGGGTGTATTTAATTCCTTATGACCAATGAAATAAGGATATAGGCAAAAGGGATTATTAATAAACAAGTTAAAAGCTAATATTTATTTACTTGTTTGAAGCCATCATTCTTTTATTTCTGGTCTTGAGATATACATATAAAACTTAAGTGTGCATTTTTTTTTAAAAAAGTAATTCCTCAAGGAACTAAATTTAAATCTCCAAAGAACAGTTTTTAGGAGTCAGGAGAACTATGGTTCACAGAGCAAATCTACCAAAGCCCCATTGCTATTGGAACACAGCCATGCTCACTTAATTTATGTATTGTTTATGGCTACTTTCATGCTACCCAAAGAGAGTTAAGTACTTTCAACAGAGACCATACGGCCTGCAAAGCCTAAAATGTTGTTTATCTGGCCCTTTACAGAAAAAAAAAATGACCCTGAGTTTTCTTGGCACCCATGCATTTTTAATGATCTCTAGGAATACAGGATACCATACTCCAGCTTTCTTCTCCTTAGTTGAAGGTTCTTATTCCAATTTACTTCTTAGGAAGTTAGGAAAATTTTGTTTTATATTGCAGATGGCCTCACAACAATAATTGTGCTGGAGATACAACTTAGTGAAATTTCCCTGCAGAACTAAAAATTCAAAATTGCATCATTTTTTAAAAAAGAAATTTAGAGTATGAATTGAGTTGGTTGAGAATGGAATTTAAAAGATTTCTAGCACTTTGAGCATGTTTTAGAAATCTGATCCTTGTATTTAAAATCATGTAAATGACATTTTCACTGGCATTTGCTTACATTTAAGTCAATCTGCAGCTGTTTCTTGCTAAGATAAGAAATGGGAACCCTTTGATTCTGAATCTCTCACAATGTTCTGAAGTAATTTATATCAATTGGATTTTCATTACTCATTTTTAAGATACAACGTACTTTATTATGTGGCATTTTATGACAATGACTTTCTCATCAATAGCTCAGGGAACATCCAAACAGCCAACTCTCTTATGTAAGAAAGCTACTTTCCAATCTCATGCTTTTCTGAGTGTTAAGTAATTCATTTCTTTGAAAAGAGAGAGTCTGGAGTAAATGATTTCCTTTACTTTTCTTATATATTTAGAAATCCAAGAAGGGCTCTTCTCTTAGTCTATTTTTGTCACAGAGAAATTGTTCATTCCAAAATATCTGCCTTAAGGGAAGCAGGTGACCCAGATATTGAGAGAAACATAGGCAATTCATGACCTTTGTGTTTCAGTTTGACCTTCAACATCTGTAGTACAATGGTTGCAAATGAGATATTGTGTAGAAACCCATTATCAGCTTACCATTAGGAATACCTAAAATTATATCATGACTTTAAATAATATGCTGTTTTCTTTAAACTGTTGCAGCAATCAGTAATATGATATAACTACTGGGATAAACTATAGGACTCAGGAACAAAAGATATGAATCCTCTGCCAGCTTCTCATGGTTGTATGTAGGAGAAAGACCTTACTGGAATAGAAGAGGGAAAAAATGACAAAACAGAGATTAGGATTCCACATTCCCACCTGCATGTCATCTTGATTGCTCAGCTTGAAGACAGTTGTTGATGGACTTAAATACCTTAGAAATGAATAGACCAAAGTCAATAGCTAATTTTCCTCCCAGAAACTAAACAGCATAGTTTAGGAGATATGAGGCCTATACCCCAAGCACGCTTAACAGAAATGATCTTCTAATTTTGAAGCTTCTCAGGAGTAGCCCATAACAGGAACCCATTTTCCCAGTCAGCTTTCACTGAGAAACTATTATCTGCAGTGGAAGAATCAGAGATGAATTAAACCCAGTGCTATCCTCCAAGAGTGAACTTTGTAGTTGGAGAGAAAAGCCAAGTGTACATATTACAGCCTGTGCTAAATCTAGGCAGATGATAAACTCTAGGGATGGAAAGAGGGAAAACTTCCTTATGCCAGGAATGATCAATGAAGTTTCATGGAAACACAGGCTGTACGTGAAGGATGGGGAGAATCTTTGCAGGTAGAGAGTGGGTAACGGGTATATCTGGCTGAGAATCGGCCTGAGTCTAGAGAGTGGAGAAATGCAAGGGAGAGGTGAGGGAAAAATACTGAGTGTGAAAGGCTGAAATGCACAGGGAAGTGTTGCTAAGCATGCAGCAGAATCTTGGATCTTGTGAAAAATTGAATTAGACAGACCTCCTTGCTCCTTTCTTATTTTGGGTAGATGCATGTGCAGCCTTTTCTCAGAGCATCTAGCTCTATTAGCCCTATAATCTACATACTTGGTGAATCTGGTGGGTTTTTTTGTTTTTGTTTTCCTTTTAAGAGACAGGGTGTTGCTCTGTTGCCCAGGTTGGTGTGTAGTGGCACAATCATAGCTCATTGCAACCTCGAACTTCTGGGCTCAAGCAATTCTCCTGCCTTAGCCTCCTGAGTAGCTGGGACCATAGGCATGTGTCAATGTGCCCAGCTAATTTTTTAATTTTTGGTAGAGACAAGGCCTCTTTATATTGCACAGGCTGGTCTCAAACTCCTGGCCTCAAGTGATCCTCCCTCCTCAGGCTCCCAAAGTGCTGGGATTACAGTGTGAGCTACGATATAGAGCCTGGTGTGTTTCTAAATAAAATAAAAATCATCCAACACATCAAAGACATTTTTGCAATTCACCAAGGTAAAGCAAAGCTCCAGTCACTGAAAGCAAAAACTGCATTGTCCAGGTCTCCACTGACAAGACAGTAAATGACAACAGCGATTATCTGAGTTTTACAAAACTCTTATTTCTGAAAAACTCCCTGTGACTCCAGAAAATCACCTGCTTGCTAAAGCTTTGCCAGTGGAGTCCCAAATCAAGGTTACTGCTGTCATAGTTATTTCAACCCTTTAAGTTATCTGACCTGAAAAGGCAATCCCCACAGGATTTGTGATAGAATTCTGCCTGGAAGCTGAGATTTCAAAAGACAACCTGTACAAAGCTACGTCTCAGACAACAAAATTTAAAATTATCAGAATTCAAGATGGCCCTGTCAAGTCCTTTCTTCTCCATCCATTCTTTTTGTCCTTTTACATACCCTTCTGTAAATTCCTTTTTATATCACTCATTGCAGACAGAATTATTACATCCATCTTCAAGAAACTTATTTTTTTTCAAAGCATTTACCAATTAGAATCAGATTACAGCATGCATACTTTTAATTCTCTTTGCACTTTGCTTATTTTAGATAATGTCTGTGATCAGTGAATGGCTGCATTATTCCTCAGGACAAATAAAATGAAGATAGGGACAAAGACTATCATCTGAATGATGGAAGAGAAACTAAGAAGTAGAGATACGGCGAGGGTACAGAAAACAGGTTAGTGGGCACTGAGAAAGGAACTTCCTATGAGGGCTTTTCAGGGCTTCCTATGTGACATTATCTGGGATGTCTTTTCTTGTTGTTCTTAGAGGAGAAATGTGTATCCCTGGATTGTGGAAAGCTTTCTGGACCACGAGACATAAGTGGCTCAAGAGCAGCATGGAGATTTAGATTAACGGGATACCATTGCATATAGGAAACCTACATCTCCAGTAGTTTAGACTGCAAGTCATTAGCCAAAAACAAGAGCATGTAGGATCTGGAGGACAAAGTATAAATATTTTAGTTTACACAGCCAAGATTATAGGCTACATTCCTAACTTCTAGTTGAAAGGCACTGAAAAAGGAGCTGTGAACATTTCATTTTAAAACCCGTCAAAATGGTGCTATTGACTCCTTAATATAAAGATATATTACAATATTTTTTAGGTAAACATATTAAGTCTGGCCAGACCATAAATGTAAATACGGAAAATGTGTATAGAGAATTCATCAAAATCATGCCCATTTTTGTAGTGATGGAGTCTCACTATGTTGTCCAGGCTGGTCTCGAACTCCTGGCCTCAAGCGAGCCTCCCACAGCAGCCTCCTAAAAATGCTGGGATTACAGGCTGGGATTACAAATCAATACTGGTGACCAACCAGTGAGTTCCCATTTCTTACAGATGGAAAACAATCACTGGCTCTCTTAGCTGCCCAAAGCCTAAGGCAGACAACATGAGAGCTCACTGTGGTTTCTTCCTGGATTCAGGTTGGACAATACAATTAAATGATTAAGCATGTTTATTTTTTTCTTGGTATTTCCCAGGAACTTGAAGAATATGTGACATTAGCAAAAAATGGATGTTGGTAGACTAAATGTAGAAATCAATCCTAGTGAGGGCCGATGTTACTTAGTGTAAATTCACTCAGACTTGTCAGTACATGCCAAGAGAAGTCTATACCTTGCTGCTGGGAAATTTGTAAAGCAATTTGCATGTACAATATGATAATAAATCATCTATGAACCCACCAAAACGTTGCATTCTGTGATTTGAAATGTGACAATTTAAGAGAGACACAATGGATTTTTTTTTATCTGAAATCAATCCTTGATTCATTCTTTTAGTGTTTTCCTATTCCCTCAGATAAAACTATACTTTGAGTTTCACAGCAACTAACACTGAGTGCTCAAATATTTATTTTCTATAGAGTTAAATTCCAAAATCACTAAGTTAAACGGGGGCATTAGTAATCATTTAATCCAACAAATTCACTTTATTAATTGGAGTTATTACACCCAGAGAGGTAGTAGCTTACTTAAGGTCATGGTAGCTGAGAAAAGGAATTGAACAAACTTGCCCATCTCCCAATCCAGTGCTCTCACCACCATTCAGGCTGCTATAACAAAATGCCACAGACTGGGTGGCTTATCAACATTTCTGAAATTTCTAGAAGTCCAAGATCAGGGAAACTGCAGATTTGGTATCTGATGAAGGCCTGCTTCCTCACAGAAGATGCCTTAGTGCTGTGTCCTCACTTGGGCCTCTTTTATAAGGGCACTAATTTCATTTATTAGGGTGAACTAATCATCTCCCAAAGTCCCCACCATCATGTGGAGGGTTAGGATTTCAACATATACATTTTAGGGGAACACAAACATTCAGCCCATAGCACCATATTTTTTTATAAAATGAGGAAAATAACTCCCTATTTGTTTAAGCCACTTTGTGGTTATATTTTCTATTACATACTACTCACAGCACCCCCGGCTGCTTTCTTGTGACGTAGATCATGGGTGTCCTTGTAATTACTGACAGTTTTTTTTCAACTGTAAAGGAAACTATCATAATTCCTAATATCCCAAGTTAACATAAGTATTTGAATATGTACACAATAAACTCTGCCTGTATGCTATTACAAGGGCCAAATACATTCATTATTTGTTCTGGGTATATAATAGCAAAGATTCAGCAGTACTGTAGCTAATATAATATAAGACACTGGCAGGAGATTAGCATGTACATTAACTTTATTTTCCAGGTTTTTTTTTTTTTTGTAAGACGTCAGCAAGTTAAATTACATACTTTAAATTCCAACATGTGAAACCAAATATTTAGTCAGGACTTAAGGTTAAAATAACTTACACAGACATATTGATGATCAATTATAAGAGTGTCTAGAAATTTTTATTCTGATATATTTCACAGCAATTTAAAAATACACATTTATACTAATACATACTCATTGCTTCAATAAATATTCCGTTTTTATGTATTGGTTCAAAAAAGAATTATAAACTTCTTAAAAAATAAAATCTCTACATAGTACAGCCTTTATTGAATTGCAAGAGATGAATTTTAATATTTATACATGTGAAATCTTTGGAAACAATACAACAATGAAAAAAATCATAATTCCGACTTCTTGTGCTCCGGAATTAATCTGATGTTTATCCTATGTTCCTGTCCCACCGCCCCCAACTTCTAGGAGTTGAATAAGACAGACATGGAGGATACAATGGACAAGCGATCACACAATACAGGTCCTCACGGAAACCTGGTCAGATCCCATGGCTTTTCTGGTTCTGTTAATTATCTGTAGGGTTGAGACAGCCACAGCATCCACTTACTTAAAAGAAACTGGATTTTAACACTGACTCTAAGGATACTGGTATGCTCTTGAGTAAAGAGGTAAAACTTTCATCTATATCAAAGGGAATTACTCAGACCTAAAAGCTCAACAGATAATTAGGGGCTTACATCGTGCCATGTTTACCTATCATCTTCAGAGGCAACCTCAATTATACAGTTTATTAGCTTGAGATATTAAATGAATTCAATCTGATTGCTGATAAAATGCCATTTAGTTAGAAAAGAAAGAAGGTGGGGGAGAGAAAGAGAAAAAATTATATTAACTGAGAGATATTTTACACATAGAAATCTACAATTTTACGTACATCCAACCTTAATGAACACTGTAATGATTTTTAACCTTTACAATCACTCTAATACTCTAGCAATCTATATCACAGATAACTATAGAACCCTACCTCTCATTTTTGCTGAGTATTGTTTTAAACTTTAAGAGTTAATCAAGAATTATCAATACAAACTAATATTTCACGCAAAAGTATCACTTACAATATTTTTTCTTATACTAAGCTAATTTGCTTAAAAAATTGCTACTATGTACTGAAAACAGTACTATGCCAAATATTTCCTAAATACAAAAGTTTCTAATACATACTACCTATAAAACACAGAAAATAATCAACCACATAACAGGGAAGATTATATTCATTTCAACAGCTGCCCTATCAAAAGTTAATTATATTTGAAGGAAAATATTTTTTGGCAATAATTTTTATTTTATTGACAACTATCAACTGATTTATTTCTAAAGTTCAGACATCCTATTGAAAGCTCTAGAAACCGGAAAAGATTTCTAGTCAAGATAATTTCATGAAATTGTCTGTTTCATCTTACAGCAAGACAAAATTAATATATATTCTATAGAACTGTGCTATTCAATACAGGAGTCACTGGTCTTAAGTGACTAAGGAGCATTTAAAATGTGACTAGTGAAAATTAGTAAGATATACACTGGATTTCGAAGAAATAGTATAAAAGAATATTAGCTATCTCAATTTTTTTACATGGATTACATATTGAAATAACTTTTTGGATTTATTAAATTAAATTAAATATATTATTAAAATTAACTTCAGCTGTGTATTGTTTTTAATGTGGCTTCTAGAAAATTTAAAATTACATATATGGCTTACATTATGTTTCTATTCTATCACACTGCTATACAATTAGCAGACTCAATTATATTTTAATTTCTATCCAAATCCACATTGTTAAATTTTTGTAGCATATGGTATTTGAGATAACATATTTAATACATTATCATAAGATTCCTGAGCTTAGAATTATATACACCTCCACTCTGAAAAACAAACCCAAACAAAACCTGCTGTAATCTTTTTCATCTTCTTTCATCTGACAACTGCAATAAACTTTGGTTAGACACAATACTGCAAAAAGACAAAGGGATCTTTTGGGGTGATAGAAATGTTCTAAAATTGTATTGCGGTGATGGCTGCACAACTCTACAAATGTAAAGAAAAATCACTGAGTTATATACTTAAAAAGGGAAAATTGTATATTATGTAAATTATACCTCAATAAAGCTGTTTAAAAAAAAAAAAAAAAAGTACACAGCTGGAGCCCAGTAGATCTAAAGTGTCAACTACAAACTGCACATAAATTTCAGGTGATTCAAATATAACTGTTTAATTCATCATGTGACTCAATTTTGCAACAAAAATTTTTCCATGAGGCTCATTTTACCTGCAGTGGATCCACATTCAACAGTGAATTACGTTATCACTTATTGGAGGTATATGTCAATAAAGACTAAGAGAATACTAGAGTACCAAGAGTTGACAATTTATTTTGCCTTAGGGGCACCCAGCTCAGGAAATAATAGCCCTTATAATAATATATACACAGTTTTGTTGTGAGTCCCCTACTCAAGTTGGGCACCCTTGGAATTTCACCATCTTTGACAGAATAATGGAGAATGGGACCTTCTAATCTATACTAATATAAACAAATGAAGGAAAATAGATGAAGTCCAAACTAACATTTAACAATTTCCACAGAAAACTGAAAACTAAAATGCTGCGTTTTCTTTCCCTATTGCAGAAGAAAAAAAGTAGCAGAGATATCCAGTTATTCAAAAGTTATAATCAATTTGGAAAAGTATATTGGTAATTAATAAATTTTAATTAATAATACAGAATCTTTTGTGCATTGTTTTTCTCAGATCTTGAGACAAATAATTTTTTGAGACAAAGTATGAGATTATTTATTCATCATGAACATTGTGGTACTGCCACCTTTTGTTTTTAGAAACCTATCATCTCCAGTAGTAAAAACATAAAAACAAAAACAAAAAACACCTTCACTTTCCCACTCCATCAAAATGAGTATGAAGAACTACGATTTATTCTTTCTTTACACTTTGGAAAACACAGTAAAGTAAACACAAATCAAACTTTCATGCACTGAACCACTATATACTTTTGTGCATTGTGTGGCCTGTTTCCAGGGCTCACTTTACCCCATATTAACTGCAAAAAAAAAAAAAAAGAAACAAACAAACAAAGCAGTAGAAATAGTAACAAATAAAGAACTGACATTGAACGCTGAGATAGATTTCAAGATGTACGCATGTACACAACATATAAATATATACAAAGATGTGCCCCGACACACTGAGTTGCCTCAAGTTCTCATTTTAGAACTATTAACAGATGGATAGTTCAAAAGCCAGAGTCATTTGGAATGTTAAAATCATTTATAAATGTTCACTTAAGGCAGCCACAGGATCAAGGGACCTACCATAGTCATTCTAATCATTATGAAATGACATGTAGACATTTGGATAAATTTAAGAATACATTCGTTCTAGTTCCAGACTGAAGTCGTATCATAAATGCAAATGTTTATGAAGTTTATAACACTTTATGAGTTGAGTGATACTTTTAAAACTGAAATATATATAGAACATTCAATGAATTTAACTTTCTAGACAGAAGACCCTCTCTCTCTATTGGTGGTTATAGGATACCACCAGCCTTTTCACACAACCCAAACTATTGCTCAAAAAATAGGTGTCCCCAGTGTATATTTTGAAGTTTTTTGTATCATATTCATGCATACAGGTTTTTAGACTCTCAAAATAAATGTACAAATGTGTTTTCAAAGATACAAAAGAATGCTATCTAGATATCAAAACTAAACTGTATTTAAATTGTACCCGTAGTTACTATGATTCAGTTTTTCAATAATCTTACTAAAACTGTAGATATCTAATTTTTTTCTCATTTTTGCTTCTTTCAAAACATAGCTGTTTAAGTCAATTGACAATGAAGTTCAATTCTATAAAATATAGAGAAGGAAGCACTTTTTTTGTCTAAAATACTGACAAACTCACAGAAGATAACAAAAGTAAAACACTAATATTTAACTTCAAAAAAATTAAAATTTTATAAAATGTTTGTAAGCCTCTAAAATAGGCGATTTTAATCTAACAACATGAAGCTTATGATTTTGCTAATTTTTAAGCAGCCAAAATATTCATATTGAGGCACTACTGAATTTCTTAAGAGTTTGGATCAAAGAACTGTATCTACTTCTTTGTGGATTTCTGTCATATTCTCCATTCCTAGACACACTGCCACAGACATACCAAACAATGTGCAAATTACTGTCTAAGAAAACTGAAATGCCCTCTTAGATAGGCATTTATTATAGGAATAAAATAAAACATTGTACTACTAAACCAAAAACATGTCAAATTTTTCTACAGGCTATGCAGAAAAATAGAATCAGTGATTTTTACAGGCTACGCAGATGAGAGACAGAGTTGATACAGGGGGGTCAGTACTAAAAGTCTGAACATATTAGGCCTTTCATAAAGCTTTTCGTAAATCAACATAGAAGTTGGCTAAAGTGCTTGCCATGGCTGTATCTACCGCAGACTGAGGAATCATCCCACGCAGATCTGTCTGAATATAACCGGTCAAAAGACTCTGGTTTGGATTGTCTTTGAGGGGAACGCAAAACCAACCACAAGGATGGTTATATCCTCGAACAAATTCTGGTCTCTTTTCACTCCAGTCAAGACTTATCCCTACAAGACAATTTAAAAATAATACTATTAATAACAACGACTGACATTTGTCTAAAATTCTCATTAAGAAAATATCACTAGAGTTCTTGTTTAAATATTTTTCTTTTTATCCACAGAGATGTAAATTAAGCCCCAAGAGTGCCTATGGTGGAATGAAAAAGATAATTACCAAGGAGCATTCTGAGAGGGGGCTGGTAGATAGGTAATGGGGAAAGTTCTAAGCCCTTCAGGATAGATGACATCATGTCATCTTGGTAACTCTTCACAAACTACAAATCTTGGTTTGTAGCAGCCAGGCCTCAAGGTGTCAATAATCAAATCTATGGTACCATACCTGTTCTCCACAGGTGCTACCATATTCAACTTTTGTATTGGCTAGTCAAGAATAAACAGGTAGATGTTTATGTACAACTACCAACTCAAATACATACTATACTTAAAAAGATATTAATTTATCTATAGGTATATTTTAGAAAACAAGAGCCTTCCAATGGCAGGCAGTATTTTTACTTGCAAAGAAAAATACAACATAGCTCAAGGAAGGAAAAATACCCTAAAACATAACAAGTCTATTTTTTCTATAATACGACCAAGAAGCTGTTTTCTGAAAGTGGCTTAGAAGAAAATCCACTTGCTAGAACCCTTTATAAGAGGCAGTTACATGATCCACATTTGCTACCTGTCACCTACAGGATACTATGTAACTGGGAACAAAATCTTCTCTGAAAGACTTCAAAACCCTTTCTGATATTGTTATTTTACTCCCCAGGGATTAGTATTTGCAAAAAAACAAAAACAAAAAAAAATCTTGGTGATTACAAAGCAACTATGAGGGTTAGAAATATATCTCATATAGAAAGAAACATCTAGCCTAGAAAACTGAAATATTTAAACCAAACTGAAAGAAAGTATAAGGATGTAAGATTATTACCACAGGATAAGAGCCCTTCTTTATAGCCCACTGTATAGGAAAAATCAACGAACTCTCTTGGGGAAATTATATTCCAAAGCTGACCAGCGGTAGTGTAACGCATCACACAGCAATTCTGAAATAGAAAAGAGGTAAGACAAATGCTATGATAGGAAACATATACAAATTCATATATCATAAATAAATCTCTGGAAAAAACTAATACTCATTTAAAATGTTTTATAATTATTATAATAATTCTTACAGTGATTCTGACAGGTCTAGATTTCTATTCTAAATCTCACTATTATATGAACTTGAAGGGAGATACATAATCAAAATACAGAGGTACGAATTACCCAGTATCCAAAATTCTAATGAAATATAATCACCTTTTATTCTGTATAATATTCCACATGGAATTAGTGGGTATAGATTGTTTTAGAATGTTTAAGATCAAATCCTCAAGTACTTTGATTACAATATCAAATATCTGAATTAAAAAATCAAACTTTAAGAAATTAATTAATAAGAATAGAAAGTGAGCCATTTTGGCTATATAATTCTATAATGCTTAAGGTGGTGTTTTTATCTTTGGTCTTTGATTTTGGCTTAGTATTAATGGAAAAGCTACACACACTAACCTAGAAATCTAAATATGATGGTGGTGTTTTCAAAATTTTAGATTTCAGAGCCTCAACTAAAGTTTTACAATTAAAGATGCTGAAGATTTTCTCAAGCATCAAAGGTAGAGCTACTGTGTAAAACAAATTCAGTTCTAACAAGCATCAGTTAATGTGAGGAAACGCAAGCTTTTTAAGAGGCAGCACAGGATTCCCCCGTGACATTTTTGCCATGACTACTACTCTCAAAGCAATGAATACAATGAACGTAAGTGTATACAAATGTTCATGCTCACACACTCTGGCTTACTGTGTGGGCTCTCTCTCTCTCTCACACACACACATATACACACACAGTCTAAAGTAATATTTTGAAACAGATACCTCTTCCAAGTGCTCCAAAACATCCAGTGAAGTCATTAAGCTGTCCCAATCCAAACGACAAGGCCCTGGGCGTATATGGTCTATTATATTATTGACAATGTCATCTAAAACACCTTGAGCTTTGTAGCTGAAGAAAAATAATTAAAGTCAAATGCTATTAGAATGAAAACTTCCAGCATGCCTTCATAGTTCAGAGGTAACTTTGAAAGTAGGAGTAAAACTTAATGAAGGTTTTCTTAAAGGGAATAATCCCAACAACTTTTCTAATAAACTAAGCTCTACTAATTATTTTATCAGAATGTACCCTTTACTCTCAAATCTAATAAAAGAATTGAAGGCTTTGTATCATAATGAAAATAAAGTCCCTTTATGTTTAGGGTAGCCAAAAACAGTCTATAGTTTTGGCATAATGCCTCCATTTATTTTTATATTATTCTTTTCTCAGTTATCCTCTAATATATCAACACATGTACATTTTCACCCTGACTTTTAAAAACGTATTTATTAAGAACAGAAGAATAGGCCAATGGAATAGAACACCAAGGAACTGACTCATGAATATAGTGGAACAACATATTTCAAAAGTGGCATTACATATCAGTGCGAAAAACATGTACAATTCCATAAATCATGCTTAGATTCAAAGTTAACCTTACAAGAAAATGAACCCTGGATCTCTACTTCACACTATTCAAATCAATTAATTCCAGATAGATTAAATACCTCTGTGTAAAATGTAAAACCATAAAACTTTGAGAAAAATAAACAAAAATCTTTGTGACCTTTGTGACCTCAGAAAACGGGGATTTCTTAAATACATAAGACACATAAAAACTACAAATAATACAAAAGACTGATTAAAATTAAAAACATGCATACCACACATGAAAAAATATTTTTTTAAACTAGCCACATATTAGGAAAAGATATGCGCAATACAAATAAATACAGAATTATTGTAGAGAATATATGCATAATTCCTATAAACAAATGAGAAAAAGACAATCCAAAGAAAAGATGGGCCTAGGACATGGTAAGATTGACCTGAAATGTCAATGAATATACAAAAGATGCTCAACTTCACTACTAATCAAGTAAATACTAACAAAGATACAATTTCATTCATGTCCCTCAGAATGGAAGAGATTAAAAACTTAATAACAAGTATTGAATGGAGGGGGATGAGAATTCAAACTGTTACTTTAGAGAGCAAGTTGGTAATGTCTAGTAAAGTTGGATGGCATACATCCCTAAGACCCAAAGAAAATCACATGTACCAAGAGATTTATTACGTAACTGTACTCTCTAGAGAAGAATTGACAACAGCCTAAAAATCTATCAATAGGCAAATTGTACACATAAATATTGTAGTATATTCATATGAAAGTTAAAGAACAGATTTACATGTAACAATATGGATAAATATTTGCTGAAAAAATTAAAGGCAAATTACAAATTGAAATACACACACAAACATACATGTGAATATAAAAAATACATTAGATAATTATTTTATTGTTTATAAATATATAAATCTATGGTCAAGGTATGAAATGGGAATAATATACACAACTTCAGGATAGTAGTTACCTCTGGGGAAGAAAGTAAGTCTATGAAATAGGAGACCAGCTTTAGCTCTTACCAGTATCTCATTTTTTTAAGCATCTGAAGCTGTTTAATGATCTAGTGTCTTAAGCCAAACTTACATTATCTGCCCTATCCTAAATCTGCTCTTCCCTCTTGTGTTCTCTAACTTGAGGTGGGGTGGAGGGTAGGAGGTGGTAACACAAATTAATCCTGTCACACAAATTAGAAATTCTGGGATTCAACTTTGATTCTTCTTTATCTTTTAACCTCATTCAAAATAATCAGACATAATGTTTTTATCAAGATGATTTCCCAATGTAAGTCCTTAGAACAGTATCTGACTCTCGATAAATGTTAGTTATCATTGCCACCACCACCACTAAGTCTTTTATGTTCATTTCCACTTGCAGCTCCTGTGCTACTACTGCCTTAGTTGGGGCACTCGGTGTCCAAACACTTCATCAGTTCCTATCTCTTTTGATCACATAACTCTTTAATAATCTAAAAACAGCCACCAATGTTTCTCATCTTGGTTTATGTCATAGATGCAATTCCCTCTGCCTAGAACATGAAGCCCTTCATTTCATAAGAAACACCTATTTTTTCCTTAAGTCTCAGCTCAAATATTAGTGCTCTCCCTTGGCAATTTTTGTACTTTTCAGCCCCCACTGGGAATTTGCTGATTCTTAAAAGGACTAACTTCCATATCTGCTTATAATGCTTGATCTAAGTCCAGATTCCCTGTCCTTGTCAGAAATATTGTACAATTCATCTTTCTGTAAATCCTTTCTTTTACCTTACCCTTCAGAACACTGTAATACTAAGAGGGTCCAACAGTTTCATTTTTAAAAAGGGCTGAGTCCTAAGGATGTGAATATGCTACTCCAATTGAACAAGGTGATTGTCTCCACTGGCTTTAAAAAACAATATATTTTTTCTGGTTACAGGCATAATTCATGTTTAACTATAAGTAAATACCAAAAAAGGAATGAAGAAAATCATCCATAATACTACTATGTAGCGGTGAATATTTGATGTTAAGTAAAAACATTTTAATAATAAAAATACATATTTAAAATAAACCCACAGTTGTGCTACATACAATTTAGTATTCTGCTTCATTCACTTTTCATTATAAGCACTTCCTTACATTATTAAATAATCTTTAAAAATGTGGTTTTTAAAGGCTACATAATATTCTATTTATAGATGTTTCATAATTGAATCATTCTCCTGCTATTGATTATTCAGGTTGTGTATAACTTTTAATATTATAAATAATAATGTGATAGAAAAAGCAAGTACTTCAATCATTATTACCTTTCTGATGATTTCTTCAAAATAAATTCTTAGAAAATATACTACAGCACTGAGTGAATGTAGATTATTAGAAGAGCCATGTACATCATACTATGAAATTCAGACTTTATCAGCCATTTGATATCATATCATTATTTATAACCTCCTCGCCACTAACTCAGTCTACAAAGGACATGGACATTCTTAAGGCTCTGAATTTACAAGGCCAATTTACTTTTCAGAAAGTTTAAAATTTAAAAGCAAAAGCCAAATCTTACTAAGCAATAATCATTTAGTGATCATGTATACACACATATCTACACACACATATATGTACACACAGGGTGTACATATATGAAATTTAGCAGTGTCTTAAAAGCTACATAAAACTACAAGAATTTACTTACAGATATCCATTAAATTCTTCTGAGGGTTTTCTCCAAACTGTTACATCTTTCTAGAAAAATAAGATTATATGGTAATAATTGCATAGGTGGAACCCTAGACACAAAACTGACAATTTTACAAGTCTAGAGCATTTGCCTTGCATTGAAAAAAAGTTCATTTTCCGAGATACATAAAAGTATCTATGCCATGAGATGATCCATATTTGAATTGCTTCTATTTCCTAAAGTTCTTTACAGTGTACTTAAGTTACAGACCTTCAAAAAAGATTTGTAGCAGCATTTCATGAGACCCAAACACTGTAAGATTCAGTGACGACACTATCATTTGCCTTATTCCAATCTCCTTTTTACCATTATGGATACATTCAGACTACACATCAGGAATACCAATATTTCATTCTGAAATTATTCATACCTTTTTAAAAATTACACAATTCACATTTATTATGATAATGGACAATGTTGCCCTGAATTGGTCCCTGTATTTTCTCCTGATCATTTTCCAAATACTTCTGAGTATCAGAATAGCTAGAGCACTTAACTAGAAGAGTCCTGGGTTCCAGGGTTGGCTCTATCAATATTCAGCCATGTTGAGCAAGTCATATTGGTAAAAAGGAATATTAACTAGCCACCCTCACAGGCTTGTTGACATATCTGAAACTATGCCAAACTATGCAATACTATACTTCCTTAAATTGATAACGACACATTTTATTTGTTGTCTTAAGAGGCTATTTTTTAGGCTCTAGTAGCTATGAGCCTATTCTCATGCTTAATATCTAAAGAACTAATAAAGGCAGTGCAGGATTATTACTGATAGGTTCCCTCCTTTGTATGACATTAGACCACCAACTCTATTAGCACAATTATATACCTGCACATCCATCCAAAGCAGGGTCTCTTGTCCATATTTTTTATATCATTTGGAAAGTCACCAATCAATTCATTGGGCAGAAGATATACTTCAAATATGAGTAATAAATAATTGAACTTACTGTTTTCTTAGCAACTCGCCACTTATCATCTTCAATGTTATGGTACTGTATGAGAGTGTTTTTAAGTTTAGTCGCAAAAGAAGTAACATCAGGCAGGCCTTCCATTTTGTCTTTCTGTTGTAAAGACCAAGATTAGCATTAGCAAATACCATAGTTCGATGCAATAGAACAATGGGTCTCAAATCTGGCTTCACAACATAATCCACTGAGGGAGCTATAAAAGATACCTATATCTGGACTCCACTCCAAATTAACTAATCAGAATCACTAAGAATAGGACCTGGGCATGAGTTTTTTTAGCAGCTCCCAAGGTAAGTAGCATATAACTACAGATGAGAACCCCACATTTTGAGTTTTTAAACTCACTAATACAAAAAAAGTGAAGACAGGAGGAGAGGGGAGTGGTTGTATCTCTCTTATCTATACCCTGCTACTCTCAAATATTTACCTCCAATCCTCATCTCTCCAATAAGCTTCAAACTTCTAGAGCATACTTAAAGCTTCAAGCCTAAGTTGTCATCTCTTGCCTTCCCTGGTTTCTCTCAATTTGTCTCAGACTTCTTCATTTTAACAATTTACTATTAAAATAGTAATTGAGCCCAGGTTCTCAAGTAAAAACACTTGGAATTATCCTTATTAGGAATAAAGAAATTCCTATTCACATGACCATTCCCCACTGTCTACACTGGCAGGTGTCCTCAAACTACAGCCTACGAGGACATTTATCCAGCCTGCCCAGTGTTTTTGCCACCGCTGCCTGTCCTGCTTAGCTGCCAACTCATCCCGGGTCCACAGTGCACATGTGTGGAATGTGCACCACACTCTCCAACGGCCCTCCAATGATCTCAGGGACAGTGAACTGGCCCCCTGTTTAAAAAGTTTGAGGACCCCTGATCTACAGCATTATAGTCCACTACTTTTCCTTCTGTCCCTCAGAAAAGCCAAGCTTGACACTGACTTTGAGTCTTTTGCTATTTAGACTTTTGCAATTAGACTTTGAGTCTAATTGCTATTTCTCTGCCTGAACTGTTAGCTGTCAAATCTTAGCATGACTAATAACAATTTGTAATGCCAATTTCAGTTTAAACTTCCTATCCTTAATATAGCTTTCTGCAAGTAACTATTATATCTTTTTTTCATCTTCTTCGTAGTGTTTATCACTACATGATAATTTATTTATTGAAGTACTATTTGGCTCTTTGACCACCTCATCCTTGACTAATATAGTGCAGAGGTACTTTTTTTTATTCACCACTATATCCCCACCACCTAGAACACTGCCTGGCACTCAGTAGGTCCTTAATAATATCGTTGACATGTTTTTGCTTCAAACCAAGAATTATTTGTTCTTACTTTGTCTTTTTTTGGTACCAGGGCACCAATTTCCTAGCCCAATTCCTGCTTTTCCCTGTTCTATCTCTACTCCTTCCACTTTTCAGTAAAAGGTTAAAGGAGAAAAGACTTTTGGAGAAAGGTTGCCCATTACAGAACCATCAAATTACCAAAAAGGGATAAAGAAAAGATCTAAATGAAATCTCAAGCCTCAAACCTCCATGAGAATAAGGCTTCAACTGTCAACTACACCTGTCAACTAATCAGAATCACCTTAGTTATATTTTGTAGTAGTTGCTACTTTTAAATGTTAGATTTCAAGGCCCACTGCCAAATAATCTGACTCAGTGGGTTTGTTCTTGGGTAGGCCCCAGAAATCTAGGTCCTTTAAAAAAGTCTCACTGATGATTCTATTATCTAGCCAGGGTTGAGAACCACTGATCTCAAAACTAAAGATGACAGAAATAAATTAAGGTTTCCCAATATTTAAATAGCACTTAATTAAAAGTAAAATATATAAGCCATTAAAATTTATAAATACTAATATTATATAGAAACATAGGTAAGTATACATCAAAATTCAATAACATAGCATTTAGAATCTATGTATGTGATACAAAATACATAAGAATAGATCCTACCCACCCATATATGGAAAGTGAATGAGATTGTAGGGTCTCAGAAAATGATACCCCAAAATGAAGGCCTCAGAAGGAGCTGTCTTTGAATTTCTCCTGCCCTCCTCTTTCTTGTCTCTTATTCTCTCCTGAGCTAGCCATAGAAACTAGAATCCCTTATTTCTCGAGGTGGTTTATAGAAACCAGAACTCCTTTTCTCTAAAGCCAGTCACAAAACCTAAAAATATTACTCTAACTTCCTCCAGGCACCTTTCTGTGTAAATAATAAAAAATAAACTGACTTACTGTTTGATAGTAGGTCATAAAACCCCCATACAAGAGGGGGTGTTGCCCTAATCCCAGAAGGAAGGAATGTTGCACAGAGACACCAAGAAGTATCTAACCAGATAGGCCTTGCTGGGTTTTCCTACTGAGTCTATTAGCATTAGAGTATACCCATTTGTCCAATCATATTTATACATGGCTGTCCATATTTTGTTGAACCTAAGCATAAAAATGGACACTTTTGCCTGTATCTTTGGGACCTCATTCTGAAGACTCTGATGTCACACAAAACTGTGATCAAAGAAATTTGTATGTGTTTTCTCCTATTAATCTGTCTTTTGTCAGTAATTTTCAGTGAACCTTCAAAGGACAAAGGGGAAGTTTTCTCTTGGCCCCAACAAGCTCATTCAAAAAGTCTACCAGTCAGAAATATACTCCATTTCAATTCAAGAGGCTTCTAACTTGATAGCCAGTACAATGACCTTATTCAAGAATATGTCATAAATAAGCACAAGTTCTTACAAAGGGAGTGTAAAAGAAATTTATCTATTACTGGGATCATTATGATTAAACAATTATTCTTTAAACCCAAAGGTCACACCTGCCAGCTTCCTGTGGTTGCCAGATAAGAGCATTTTTTCAGAACTCTGTGATAAAAATCAAAGATGATATGGAAAGCTACTATTATCATAAGCAAATATTATCTTTGTGCAAATCCAGCACAGAAAAAGCTACCTAGAAAGCTACCTAGAAACCTAAGATGAAAATCTGAAACTCTAAGGAGCTTGTCTTGGTAATCATTCACTCCTACAGATCACTATAAACTCCTTAATATGGCTGATGGGCCCTTTTATAATATGGCTGAGCTTCATTGCCTAATTTTTACTCTTCTTTCCTGAACTCCCCTGAAGACTGGGTTAGCTCCCCCTCAAATATTTTTTCACAGCAACTCTGTACTGTAATCATTCACTTGTTATCTTCTCCCATTTAACTGTAAAATCTTTCTGTTCTGCAAGGTGGCTCACGCCTGTAATCCTAGCACTCTGGGAGGCCAAGGCGGGTGGATCATTTGAGCTAAGGAGTTTGAGAACAGCCTGAGCAAGAGCAAGACCCCGTTTCTACTAAAAATAGAAAGAAATTAGCTGGACAACGAAAAATACATAGAAAAAAAATTAGCCAGGCATGGTGGCACATGCTTGTAGTTCCAGCTACTCAGGAGGGTGAGGCAGAAGGATCCGTTGAGCCCAGGAGTTTGAGACTGCTGTGAGTAAGCTGACGCCATGGCACTCTAGCCTGGGAAACAGTGAGACTCTGCCTCAAAATAAATAAATAAATAAAAATAACTGTAAAATCTTTAAACAAAAGCTTATTCAACATTATACTCCTTTTGTCTAACATACAGTAGGAAGGAACCCAGTGAATGAAAAAGGGAAAAATATACAGACAATAAGCTACTATTCTCATTTTATGGAAGACCTCAAGATACCTAAGATGTGCCCAATTACACCAATCATCCTAGAGCTTTTGAATAACTTAAACTCCATTACCATAATTAAAGACAACAATTTCCCAAGTAGGTCCAACCATCAAATGTTTACCAAGCACCTAGTGTACACACCAGGTCCTAGAACTATAGAAACAGGTAAGATCCAGTTTTTGCTCTAGAAGTTGACTTATTCTACCCTTTAAATAAGCTTTAACAACAACAAAAACTAACACATTAAAGACTTACATTAATAGCCCTTTAAGGGTAGTGGAGTGGGAAGTAGGAAGAGAACAAAGTATAAAATCAGAAAGCTTTCTTTTAGTCCAACAAAGTATTTCACCAGGCAGTTAATTCTTGCATGGATTTATTTTCATCAAGATTGAGTTCAAAATGGAGTAACAGCTAGTGTTAAAACTGCTATCTGTGCGTGAACAGGCATAACTGAGCATCTCTCAAAATATATTCTAGAGCCAAAGAGGTTGGAGGTAAGGGATGATATTGTGGTTTATCAAGGTCTTGGCTCTTTCCTAATATAACAGGGCACTTACATTAATTGAAAGGAGAGCACACAATCTGCCTTCCTACAATCTTCCAACTGTGGAGAATTTTTGGAAAATGTTTTAAATACCATTCTGAACGCCCTCTTACTAATTCAATCTTTTACTTCCTTTCTTGACCTTGTATCAGGAAATTCTCCACTCTAACACTTATGTGTCAAAGAGAATAGGCACCCCTTAACCTTTGCAGAATCCACATAAAAGATGATATACTCTTGTCAGTCCTATACCCAAGTGCTGAATACTGTTCACCATATTTTTCCATACTTTAACCTTTTAGTTCATGTTTTCTGTTTCCATGCTTTTGAAGTGATCACTAGCGATAATAGTGGCTGCCATCATAGCGTGGGCAGCCCTCTCAAGTTAAAAATTTTCTTGAGGCCATCTATCAGCACCATAGTCTTGACCAATGCAATTTGAATTATCCTCAATATATGTCACAGTGAAATAAATGGCCCTAAGTTCTATTTTAAATATGGTACATAATGAAACATTTTTACTTCTAATAAAAATTGAATGCCATGAAAATCTGTTTTATACCTATGTAGTATAACTAAATCAAAATTAACTTGTTAAAAAAACCCAAGTATCGAACTTTTTCACTTTCAATTGCCCGTTTAGTTTTCACCTATGTGAACAACTTCAGTCTAACATGCCATCAGCTTTCCCCAACATGTTGTATAAACCGAGGTCTTATAATTTAAATTTTCTATCTAACATAAAAATTTCAGCATGTACTTGATTTCTAATCAATCTTGAACTGCTAGTTTAATTTTTCTAACTCAGTCAGGTACAGTAGTTTCTCACTTTTTGAGGCTGGCCATTGAAGGAGCTCACTATTTAAAGGAACGCAATGTGGAAGCATACTTCTGCTTCTGCAATGTGAATAATAATCCTCTCTGTTTTAAGTGCTCACTTTGGTGTATTAGCTTTACAATAAATGTTGAGACTTTTTATAACACTTAAGGCAATATTTAAATTCTAATGATATCATAGCTTTAATTTTGAGTCATAGTGTTCAAACCCGTAATGCCGCAATATTTTAGTTAAAAAAATAACAGCTAACGTTTGTTGACCACTTACTATGTGGTCAGTCCTTCTGGCTGCTTCGCAACCTATTACTTCATTTAATCCTCATAAACAACCTTAAGGGTTTATTTCTGTTTTTAAAAAGGGGAAAATAATAATATGGAGGTTACCTCACTTGTCCAAAATCACACAGCTAATAAGCGTTGTATTAGCCAGAATTCCAAACCCAGGCGTTTGACTTCCGAGTCTAAATACAAGGTCTCTCTTGTAAAACTCTGGAAGCTGACAAAAGGCTGGAAGAAACTTTGCATAAAAAAGCCTGACCCCACTTTGAACTTGTCATATTTCGTCCTGGCTCCTGAACCCCAAAATCTCAGGTAATCTTTCTTGAGTGCAAATTAAATAGTTACGCTAATTTACTGAGGAATTAATACATTTAGCGCTGAACCTGGAAGACACTAAGCACTCGGAAAAGTTTATCTCCTGTCACCCACACCATCCCCATCAGAGCTTGGTGTGAGGGGATGAGCCTTGCCCTGTGCTTCTACTAAGAACCGGGCAGCGCTGTGCCCTTCACCGCACACGACGGAAATAAATTTTCACCCCGGCGCGAGAAGCGGGTTATTCCCGCCCCTGCCCCATTTAACAGATGAAGAAACTGAGGCCTAATCGGCGTCAAAGTACTTCGGCTGGTGAGGGCAGTGGAGAGGCGCAGTGCGAGCCCTGGCTGGGATCCTCCCGGCTCGCCCCTTCCCCTGCCGGCGCCTCAGCTTTCTGTGTCACCTGTGAGGGCGACACCCGCCCGGACGCCGGAGCCCGCCACCCCCAACCTCCCCCGCGGCCTCCCTCACCCCACCGCCAGGAACCGCTCCAGGAGGACGCACCTAGCAGGGCGCCCCAAACGCCACAGCCGTCCTCTCCCGGGCCGCCCCACTCTCACCGCGGCTCCGTGGCTCTCCCCACCGCCACCTGAGGTGAAGCGAGACCTGGAAGGCGCACGCTCAAGCGGAACAAGAAGCGGACTCCCACTTTAGGCAACACGGCTTTCTTTAACATCACCCGAAGCAGCAGCCAATGAGCGTCAAGTCACTGCCGGTCGCAGCCAATTGGAAAGCACCAAGCTCTTCAGGGAGAGGCCTGCCGAACCTCCCCCCAGCCCCGCCCCCTCGCCCGACCCCGGCGCTCTAAGGGGTGGGGGGGAGATGGCCGGAGCAGTGTGCGTTGGCTCGGATTGGCTGGCGCTGCAGCGTGTGGAGCGCTGATTGGTCGCAGGGAAATGGAATGATTCCGCGAGCGTGTGGGATGGCTGGAGGCGGGCCAGGGTTTTCCTGGGTGTCTCGGGTTGCCGGTGGGCTTGGATCAGTCGGGGTGGCCTGTGGCCACTTCATCTTGGAAGGATTTCGCAAGGCAGTTAGCCGATTGTGAGAAATAAGAACACAAGGCGAAGTGAAGGATGACAATGATGGGTAAGGCCGGCCCAGATTCTCGGTTGAGAAGGACCCGGTATCCGTCGCGCAGCAGCTCTGTTCTTCCCAGGACCAGAAGTCAAATGAGAAAAGGCGTCCGAGCCGAGGACGGTGGGCCCTTCTGCCTCCTGCCTAGTCTGATTTAGGGCTGACAGTGCTGGGAAGCTAAACGCGTGTAAACAAAGTCACCGCCACTGTGTGAATTGGCCTCTCGCCAAACGTCCCCACCACCCCCCCTACCCCCCCGCAGATAAAAGAGTTCAGGGGACAACCTTAAAAGTAGAGAAGTTGGGGGTGCTGGTGTTCGGGTTTGCATCTTCTTGAAGATGGGCAGCATTTCTCCCAGTGTCTGTGAAGTCCTCCATCTGATGTGATGCTTGGCAAACGGTGAATTTATTGCTTTGCCAGAGTAGCCGTGATGCACTGAATAGCCAGACTTGGGTTGTTTGCAACTTATATTGTAGTTTGAGAACCAAGAGTAGGGAGGAATGCAATGCAGTACATTAGTCATTTTTGATAGACTTGCAATGAGAATAAATACAACTCCATAAATCTTTAAATTGGCCTCACTAAAAGAATCACCAAATACCACTTGCTAGTTATTTATTGGCCAGGTTTTTTTTTTTACCTTATTTTATTGTTTATATATAAAATGAACAATAATTTGTTTTATAATTTCACATGAGATAGTAATGGAAAAACATTCACTTGCTAGTTATTGATGGATTATTGAGGTTCCTTGTCTGGATGAATGGATGGATAGATAATGTGAGATGGTTGAGGAAAAAGTACTTTGTGTTAAGTTTTTACGTACTTTATATCTCATTGAATCCTCTTAACAGTTCCCTAAAGTGAGTGTGTTTTACAGGTGAGGAGCCCAGACATGAATCTTAAGACAAGTTCATTACTGAGTGGCTGAGCTGGAATTTGGTCAAAGTCTGCTAGACTCTAAAACTGGGGCTCTTAATCCCCACTAAATTAATACTGTGCTTCACAGCTTTTTCTCAGGCACCTGTGCACAGAAGTGGGAACCAGAAATGAAAGACTTAATCTCTTCCTTGAAGGTTTACAGAGCTTAATGGTGGAGAGGAACAAGTCCTTATATCTATTTCAGAAAAGTAAAAAATTTGTATCTCTCATTATTAGGATTCAGCTCTGGGGACATTGCTGAGGAGCTCTGAATATTCTCTCAGAGAATCCTGTGTAACGTATATATTTATATGACAAAATTAACTTGACTTTTTCCTTTTTCTTTCTGTGTTTTTTTCTGGGGCAGGGGACAAGCATTACATCACACTTATGCCCCAAGTGATTTCCCACCTTCTGTGTAGTCTCTGTTTCTTTTGCTTTTGTTCTTCTCTTGTTGCCCTGTTTTTCTTAGTTAGAAAGAAATTGATGTAATTGAAAACCATCCTATCTCTCTCAAAGATGGAATGCTACTGATAGCAAAACTGCAGATTCAGAAAAAAAAATACCATCTGGCGCTGTTATTGAGGGCTTACTATTAGGGTCCAGGCACAGTCATAAGCATTTTACATGTATCAACTCATTTAATGCTAATAGCAATGCCTGATGATAGGCATGCACTATAAGTATTTTCATTGTACAAATGAGAGAACCGTAGTATGTAGGGCAACAGACAGATCTCCCCTCTAAATAGTTTGAAAATTGGAAAATAAGGTTTCCTTCTAGAGATCAAGTATAAAAGAAGCCATATAATGGATTTAACCAGCTATATGGAAAGTTATCCTAATGGGAAAAAACAGCTTCCCTGCCAAGCCTTGACTATAATCTAATTGAATATATTAACACATCTAAAGAAAGAAGTTTCAAGAACAAAACCAGAAACAATTGTTTCGGAGGGTCCAAGATCCATTCCCCTTTATTTTGTTAATAGCAGACCAATTTACCCTTGGGAACCACTACTTTCCCAACTACAATTCCCAGTAAGTTGGGTGGGCTGACTGCTATCCCATGTCCAGGGCTAAGCACAAGACCCAGGTCTAACTACTCAGCGCATCACAGCTACTCTGGCAAAGGAATAAACTCACCAATGCCCAGATGACCCATTGATTTAATGAGTTTCACTCCCTGAACTATTTCTGTCACTGTTACGAAAGTAAAGTCAGTGCTGGCCAAAAGTGTGAAACAAGCCTGAAGCTTCTGGGTACTGCCACCCTGGCCAATTCAACACTGTCTTCCTTAGTTTTATTGAGTAATGTCCTTGGGCTAGGTGGAAAAAAAAAAAAAAAAGGGAGTAGGTGGGATTATAGAAGGAGACATCTTAGCTAATACATTCAGTTTTCATGAAATTCTCCTAGATCTCCTCAATATGCTTTTTTCATGCCTTTCGAATAGGTTTCTGGTTTCTTTTTTTTAAATATATATATATATATATTTTTTTTGGAGACAGAGTCTCACTCTGTTGCCCCAGGCTAGAGTGCCATGGCATCAGCCTAGCTCACAGCAACCTCAAACTCCTGGGCTCAAGCGATCCTCCTGCCTCAGCCTCCCAGAGTAGCTGGGACTACAGGCAGGCGCCACCATGGCCAGCTAATTGTTTATTTAGTTGGCCAATTAATTTCTTTCTATTTTTAGTAGAGATGGGGTCTCGCTCTTGCTCAGGCTGGTCTCGAACTCCTGATCTCAAGTGATCCACCCGCCTCAGCCTCCCAGAGTGGGTTTCTGTTTTCTGTTCCTTGTAATCAATCCCTGATTCTCACAGAATATAAGACTGGGCTCATCTTTTCAAAGAAGTTTTTCCATACTTAAGCAAATGAACTAATATCAACTATGGTGTTAACTACGTGCACTTGTGAATTAACATGGCAGAGATTGATGTAGGAGAAGATAGTCTATGAAACCTTCAGATCCACAAATATTCACAGAATCCCTGTCACATTGTATATACTGTGCCAGGCATTAATTCATTTTCCTTCGCCAAGACTTTGGTCAAATTACCTACTGTAATTGAGCCTTGGTTTCATCACCTATAGTTTGTGAATAAGAATGTCTTCTTTGCAGGGTTGTTGTAAGTGTTCAGGACAGTGGCTGGCACAGTTTTAGCACTGAGTGAGCACAAAGAAAATGGTAATGGGAGCAGGGCAGGGGACAATTGGGTAAAAACAAGAGTGAGGGTGTACAGCAAAAGTCCCCAAAGCTCCCATATATCTGTCTGCACCAGGAGAGGAATTTAAACATATCAATTTCAAGGCCCTATCCTAAAACTACTAAATCAGAATCATAGATTCAAAGCAGAAGAGAAGAATCTAAGGAATTTGAATTCTTACTAAGAAGTTTCCCTGGGTGATGCTATGCGAATAGCTAGTCTAAGACCCACCTGATTAGTGTTAAAGAACCAACAGAAAAGAAAAGGAAGCAAGGTTTGTGTAAGGAGTGAGTAGGCCAGAGGAACAGGAGACTAAAGAATCAGTGGGCCAAATACTGAATTATCCATGGCACTGATTTCTGCTACTTACTTTTTTGGTGATTTACTCTTTTATTCTGTCTGCACTATTGTTTAATGCTTATGCTCAATTGTTTTTTTAAAAACAATTGGAGAGCACCTAAATAGTAAAATATACCATACTGATTTATAGAAAATATTCATGATAGGAGACCACAGTTAAAACAAATAAAAAGGCCGGGCGCAGTGGCTCAAGCCTGTAATCCTAGCTCTCTGGGAGGCCGAGGTGGGCGGATCATTTGAGCTCAGGAGTTCAAGACCAGCCTGAGCAAGAGCGAGACCCCATCTCTACTATAAATAGAAAGAAATTAATTGGCCAACTAATATATATAGAAAAAAAAATTAGCCGGGCATGGTGGCTCATGCCTGTAGTCCCAGCTACTCGGGAGGCTGAGGCAGCAGGATCGCTTGAGCCCAGGAGTTTGAGGTTGCTGTGAGCTAGGCTGACGCCATGGCACTCACTCTAGCCTGGGCAATAAAGTGAGACTCTGTCTCAAAAAAAAAAAAAAAAACAAAAAAACAAATAAAAACAAAAACAAGTAAACTAAAACTCAAAATTTACCTGTGCATATTTCAAAATATTCTGATGAAAATGAAGGCCAACTAACAATATTATCATAAGTTATATAAATAGCTAATATCAAATTCTCCATTATAGATAACATCTATCAAGTGCTTGGTGCATAGCCCAAGCATTGTTCTAAGTAGATACTATCATGATCCCTATATTACCTATTAGGAAAACGAAGCATAGAAAGCTTAAGTACCTATCTTGAGGCCATACAGCTCATGAGTGGCAGAGGTTTTGCGCTCCATGTCAGTATGACAGCTGATGTCCTGTCAGGGCAGTGCAGCAATAGAATAAGCTGGCCTAGGGCTGACTGGAATTTCCAGCTGGGTGTGGGAGGCCAAGCTAGCTCACAAGTGCTCATGATATCTAGAAGGATATCAGAAGCCTATCTGTAAGTCCAGCCCACAGTGAGGCGGACAGAAAAACACATAGGTCGCTTCATGTATAGCTAAGCACTGTTAGTAGCAACTTGCTGTCTCCATTATGAAGATGGTTATTGTAGTTAAAAAAATTTCATGTTGTGCTTATGCTTACAGTGGTCAGAACTGAAAGTGAAACCAAGCAGAGCGAAGTCTAACTTCTCAGTCTAACTTCCGGTCTCATACACCAGAAGTTAGACTGAGTGTAGTGACAGAAAGAACTGCGCAAGCGGGGAGAGAGAGAGAGAGAAAGAGCCAACTAGAGTCCACATTTTAAGAGATCAGCAAGGTACCTCTGATGAAGGTTTTTTAAAAAATTTATTTCATGCAATTGTCTAAAATAGGAGTCAGCAAACTACAGTCCATGTGTGAAATTAGCCCCCTCACTCCTTTGTTGTAAGTAAAGTTTTATTGGGATGTAGATTCGCTCATTCATTTACATATTGTCTATGATGGCTTTCATGCTGCAATGTCATTTTTGAGAAACTTCATAAGCACTGTATGGCCTGCAGAACTGGAAATATTACCATCTGACCCTTTATAGAAAAGCTTTGCTTACCTCTGTTTTGAAATATATTTCACAAATCTAAATTTAGCATTTAAATGTAAAGACATTGTTAGGTAGGGATGAGGGTATGCAGGTGGCAGGGCAGGTGGTTAGACGTGCAGGTAACAGGCAGGCAATAGAGGAATGTGGTCAAGGGCCAAGGGCCCAGACCAATAAAAACTGAGGAAAGAAAGCATAACAGCAAAAAACGTCCCCTAATCACACCTGACAAGATAAAACCAGGCTTGATACACATCTGAGAGCTTTTTCTCCTTGGATCATGAGTGTCAGAAAAGTTGAGGAGATAAAACAACTTAAGAAAGAAGAAAGTACAGAGAATTCAACTGGACCAAGATCTTTAGCTCGTAAGGTGATTTACTCCAGAGGATGAATTTGTTAACCATAAGATTATATTTGGAAATACTGTAAACTCAGAGAACGCTGTCCTGCACCTTGACATACAAAAGCTCAAAGGAATTGTGACATACTTTTCCTTTTATATATTTGATCTCATATTTCTTTTTTTTTTTTTTTTTTTTGAGACAGAGTCTCACTTTATTGCCCAGGCTAGAGTGAGTGCCATGGCGTCAGCCTAGCTCACAGCAACCTCAAACTCCTGGGCTCACGCAATCCTGCTGCCTCAGCCTCCCAAGTAGCTGGGACTACAGGCATGTGCCACCATGCCCAGCTAATTTTTTCTATATATATATTAGTTGGCCAATTAATTTCTTTCTATTTATAGTAGAGATGGGGTCTCGCTCTTGCTCAGGCTGGTCTCGAACTCCTGAGCTCAAATGATCCGCCCAACTCGGCCTCCCAGAGAGCTAGGATTACAGGCTTGAGCCACCGCTCCCGGCCTGATCTCATATTTCTGATTTGACATTTTCTCCTCTAAAATAGGGCATTTGTATTATTTTCCATAAATCTGTCAACTCTTAAGGGCCCACTCTGTGCTAGAAATAATCCTAAATTTTTATATTCACAATATGACTACTTCTTGTTCTTCAATACCTCTTTTCCCCTTTTTTCTCACAGAAATAGAACCCTTGATTTTTAGCTGGGCATATCATTGTCCAGAAAATAGACATATCCCAGATACTCTTACGACTGCAGTGCTGGATTGACTTGGATTCTGCTAATCAGTTGCACTCATGAAAGATTTGTATGGTAAATGTGATGCTTTTATTGCTTCTGAAGTTCTGCAGGTTTCTGTGTCCCCATCCTTGCCCTGGTTCAAGATTTGTTTATGACCATAGTAGTTTTCCAACAGCTGTAGGAGTGCCTGCATTGGTGGCCTAACTCTGTTGCACTCTTTTCGAAGCGTTTTTTTGAGTGTTTCTTTAGTCCTCCAACTGATTCTCTAGAACAAAACCTGTACTAGATCCCTTTCTGATTACTCCAGCTAAAATGGATGAATCTGTTCTCTGCAACTGAACTCTGAGCAATACAAAATTTAGAATTTAGAAGTGGGATGCTGCCCTAAAAAATACTAATGTATGCTTCATTGGCTTAGCAGTCCAGGCAACAGATGATGAGGACAGTCTGGAAAACTGGGGACTCTTGTTATTCAGTGGCAGAGTATTTGACAAATTGTTGCCTAAAATGCCTTGGAAGGAAGATTACACGGTGATCAAGCCTGTAGCTATAGGCTAGATAGATAGTTGGAAAAATTCAAAGTTGGTGTTGATTGGTTGTTTCTGCCACTTTCAGCAAAAGATTTACAAGAAAGAGAAGAACTTTCTAGATCTAGCCAGGCTGCAAGGATGATGAAGGAAATATATACCCCTGCTAAGGAAAAGTCAGAGAATCTTAATCTGTAGCAAAGAATCTAAAATATTTGTGAGTCTAATAATTTGATGGTTCACAGTGTTGAAAATGTCAATTGTGTCTGCACTTCCACACTGAAGCAATAATAAGAGGTTGCTCTGAAGGAGCATTGCGACTCTAACTATTTACATCCACCTCTCCAAAGCATTTTGGTTTAGACAGTGAGCACAGATCAGATTAAGGGTGTTGCCCTACCATTCAAGTCCCTTATTTCAGGGCATTATGAATACAAACCTGTACTAGTTGCTAGAGCTGTCATACCAAAATACTTAAAACCTGGGTGGCTTAAACAACAGAAATGTATTGTCTTCAGTTCTACAGGTTAGAAATTCAAGATCAAGGTGTCTGCAAGGTTAGCTCCTTCTGATAGCTATGAGAGAGAATCTGTTTCATGCCTCTCCCCTAGCTTTTGGTGAGTTTCTGTCAACCTTTGGTATTCATTGACTTGTAAACACATCACCCTGACCTCTGCCTTCATCTTCACCTGGCATTCTCCCTGTGTGCCGTGCCTGTGTCCAGGTTTCCCCTTTTTTATGAGGACACCAGTCATGTTGGGTTAGGGCTCCCCCTAATGACTTCATTTTAACTGGATTACCTCTATAAAGACCCTGTCTCCAAATAAGGTCACATTCTAAGTAAGGTACTGGGAGTCAGAACTCAAATATATCTTTTCTGAGGGGACAAGATTCAACCCATAATGCCACCATTAGGTTGAAAAGAGAGGCTGTGAAAAACATAACAGCTAATAATTAAAACCAGATCTTCAGACTTAAATATATACAAAATGTCTAGATGAGTTCTTTGGGTATAATTCTCACACTGGAACTGATTAGAAGAAAGACTGGAAGCTTGTTATGTTTATGAGGAAATTATTTATCAAAGAAAACATAAGCCTGGCCTGCCCAAGCATTAATGCAAACTCAAGTACCCAGCAAAAAGCAGTATGTGAAAATTTTGCAGCCCTAAGAATGGCAGACTCCCCATTGCCCAATTCAGATGTGGCCCAGGAGGCTAATGGACAAGGAAGAACCTTCAAGAAGAAGCCAGAAGTCATAGTGATGAAAGAGCAATCAGAGGAAGTTGGATGGGCTCAACCAGAAAATTACAGTATTCTACTGCCAAGGCAGGGGCCTCTGTAATTCCTACTCAGCACAATACTTTTTCTGAAGGGAACCTTTTATTTTAGTTATCCTGTTCCTACTTCACTATTGAGTAGTGTGTGTGTGTGTGTGTGTGTGTGTGTGTGTGTGTGTGTATGTTTTGGGCATAGAAGGATAACTCACCTATCTCTCCCTAGACCACTTGTAGCCACATCTGGATCTTATGGTGAGGACTTTGTGTCACTCAGAGATCCTGGCCTTCAAGCTGAATTCAATCTCTAGATGGGACTTTAAAGTCATGCCTCTTGGGAAGAATAAGAATTGTTCTCAGTTGAGAAAAAATGGCACTCAGAGATTTGGGGGATGGGAATGGGTTGTCTATGGCAGAGACTGCTAGATGTCTTCCAATAACTGTTTTTCTCTTTTTATCTATACTAGCAGAATCCCTGATTTTTATCTGGGCACAAGACCACTTCAAATAAAGACTGTATTTCTGAGCCTTCCATGCAGCTACAGTTCTTATTGCAGCTTAGTTTCTGCTCTTTTGAAATATCTCAAAGGTAAGAGGGAGGCAGAGGCAGAGTGCAGGTCTGGTTTGTCTGTGGCAGCTTCTTGATCAGGGAGGCTTTCCTGAAAATGTTAGGGGCAAAGCAGTCCTGGAACTGGCAATGGTAGCAGCAGCTTCCCAAATGAGTAGTCAGCTTCCCGAACATAAAGGAGGCAGTAGTTCCCTTAGTGGCAGCCCAGTTTTATGGTGTTACTCTCACATTTGTTTTTGAGAGGTCAATTATAACCTATTTCATCCATCTTTCCTACAATTCTATAGAACATTTAAGATCCTATAGAAAATTTCTTTTCTATTTAAACTGACAGAAAGACTCTGCTTTCTGAAATTAAGCATATCTAATACATGTTGACATTATTATTCTCATTTTATGGATGAGGAAACTAAGGCTTGAGTCAGTAGTGAGATGGTAAACCAGTTCTCTGGGGGAAAAGTGCCCTGATTTGTCACACTTGTTCCAACTCTGGTAAACACTCCCACCATCCCTGATTTCAAAGGTTTAACAACTTGTAGGCAAAACTCTTGAATGTTGGCTCCTGCAAGCTGGCTCCTGCTCTGATACACCACTACTTAGAGAGTTTAAATAACTTTCCCATGGTCACCAAGCCAATAAATGTTTAATATAAAGATTGAAAGTAGAATGATTTATTCTTTCTGATAAATAATTATGCTCTATCAAGAGAGTTTCTGACTGCCAACAGAACACTAAACAGAAATTTACAGCACATGGTATGAAGACCTTCAATGTCATCACTTTAGAGAATTAGCTAATGAGTGTTGAGGAGAAATGGGAAGGTTTTTAGATTCTTAAAAGCTTTATGTAAGATTTGGATGTGTATTCATTGCCAATATTATTACATGCACATGACAGAAAAGGAATTTAAACAGCTTCAGACCATAAAAGTTGCAGATGGGATTTAAGAAGTGTGAGAAATAATCCATAAATTAATAAATTTAAAATCAGTGCTTTTTGACTTCTGCTATGGTTTAAACAGGTTCCTCTAAAATTCAGGTGTTACCAATGGATGTCATTAAGAGTTGGAGACTTTGAGAGGTAATTAGGTTTTGAGGTAATTGGGTCATGAGAGCTCCGACCGGCATGAATGGGATTAAACGCCCATGTAAAAAGGGTTTGACAGAGGGAGTGTGTGCTTTTTGTCCTTCTGTGCACATTGCATGAGAGGACACAGGGTTCCTCCCTCTGAAGGATATAGAATCAAGGTGCCATCTGGCAAGCAGAGGGCAGCCCTCACCTCACCAAACAGTGAAACCTTGATCTTGAATTTCTTGTCTTCTAGAACTGTTAGAAAATGAATTTCAGTTTTTTATAAATTACCCAGTCTCGAGAATTCTTGTATAGCAGCACAAATGGAACTAAGACAACTTCTGTGGAACTGAGTTCATGGTTGAGGTAATTATGCAACTGACCTCCTAAAAAATTCCTGAAGACCACAAGGAGAATGGAAACTGGGCTTTCCTCAACCATTATTATGTAGGGTAGTCATGATATCATATCTAACATTGAATGAGTGATAAAGACGCTGACGGTGTGTCTCCAGTTTTCTTGGAGTTTGTGAGGAAATTTGGTGCTTGGCCCAATGTGTTGGGCTTGACCATTTGATAGAGCCTCCTGAGAACAATGAAGCCAGGCACCTCGCTGTGGCTGTGATGGCCTGCTCAAGGCAAAGGCTTATAGGTCAATGCTCAGAAGACAACTTAAAAATGAGATGACAGATTTTACTTTTAGAATTTTGAGCAAAGAGCTTGCTGCCAAAATAAGAGATAAATTACAAAAATACATATAAGGATGAATATTTCATAGGCCTTATCATTGAAAAATTATAAGGTGAGAGTGATAGAAAAGAGAACTGCAAAAAAGAAGAAAATGGGTGGAGAGAGATATGAGTGGCAGGTTTTGACACAGGTCTTCTCCCCTCATCAGACATACCCAAAAAGCCCCTGATATGCTCAGAGCACTTGTGAGGCACTGCAGGAGTCAGGTATGGACTGTGTCCTGTCAGGGATCTATTTACAGGAAGACATGGTGAATTCTCTTTTCCTAGGTCAAGGGATTAAATATGTTTTGCTTTTGAATATTACAAGACAATGATAAAGAAAAGTGTAATAAGATTAGAGAAAATTCTCAAATTTGCTTTGTCTTTATATGATAAATATGTAATTCAATAGGACAAAATGTTTTGAGATGAGGAGAATTACTTATAAAGTAATGTGAGTTATATAAATCGTGTTTTGCCTTAGATATAATTCTCTAGAAAACATTTCCCCTGGTTTCCTTCCATCATCTATGAAGAAATTCTTTTGAGTAGTTAGAAAACATTACTACTTGACAAGTGCAGATTCTGAGAAAATTGATATTAAAGACACATGTGAAGACACAATTTTATCTAAACATACTACTGTTTTAAAGATACGGATTTTTATTCCCACAAAATCAGTTGCTAAGTGTGATAGTTTCTTTCATTTGAATATTATGTCCATCCATTCTGACATCTCCATTCACCTACCACAACTGCAGCCTCACGTTTGAAGTGTTATATTAGAATCCTCATGGTGTGGAACAGATTTCCCTAATTCTAGTTCTTCTCAGCCCAAATCTTTCCTCTACAGTAGTTCCTGACTAATTTCCCTAAATCACTATCTTCATGAAGCCAGTTTTCTCCAACAGATTAATGATCCATAATGTGATTTATTAAACCATTACAGAAATTTGCCCCAAATTAGAAAGAGCCAAAATGCACAACAATAGAGAATTGTTAAAATAATCTGGTATACCAATAACATTGAATATTATGCAGTCATTAAGAACATGTTATAGAAAAAAATTATTAATTGGAAGAAAATAATTGTATATTATTAAATATAAACATGAAACAAGCCATATAATAATATGCATAAATTCTATAAAAGGAGATAAATATTCTTTGATTTAAAAATCAAAGAATTTGTCTCTGGTACTTTAAGAAAATAATAAAGAATGGGTGCAAAGATTCCAAATTCATCTTCATCCAAGAATTGTTTTAATAGCTTAAAAATTACAAACATCTTACAAATCCAAAAATATGAGATTAGATTTTTGTTTCCAATCAAGATAGAGTAGCAAAAGACATACAAAGTGTGTCCTCTGACCACAATAGGATTAAGTTAGAAATCAGTAGAAAAACCTTATCTGGACAAACTCTAAGTATTTAGAAGTTAGATTGCTTCTAAACCTATGGGTCAAAACAGAAATCAAAAGAAAAATTAGGATTTTTTAAGTGAATGAAATTGGAGACAGCACATAAAAATCTATGGTATAAAGCTAAAGCAGTTATTAGAGGAGTTTTTTTTTTTTTTTTTTTTTTGCCTTCAGCATCTCAATTAAATAGGAAGAAAGGTTTTGAGTCAATGATATCAGCTTCCACTTTAAGAAAGAGGAAATATTTCAAATTCCTTAAAAGATACAAACTACGGGAAGTTTATTCAAGAAGAAATAGATTACCTGAAAAATACCACATCTATTAAAGAAATTGAATTTAGAGTTTTAACCTTTCCACACACACAAAAATTCCATTTTCTCTGGTGAATTCTACCAAACATTTAGAGAAGAAATAATATTTCAACACAACCTCTTCCAGAAAATTGAAGTCTTCTCAACTCATTCCATGAGGCCAGCATTACCATGACATTAAAGCCAGAAAAAGTATTATAAGAAAACTACAGAACAATATTCCTCATGAATATAGAGACAACAATTCTTATCAACTAACAACAAATCTAACAATTTATTAAAAGGATAGTATGTCATGACCAAGTGGGGTTTATCTCAGAAATTCAAGGTTATTTTAACATTTGAAAACCAATATAATTCACCATGTTAACAGTCCAAAAAAGAAAAACAATATGATCATCCCAATAGACAAAGAAAAAGGATTTGATGAATATACAAAATCTGATCCCAATAAAAACACTCAGCAAACTAGGAATAGAAGGACTATCCTTAACCTAATAAAGGTTGAGTATGCAAACTGACTGCTCGCATCATACTTAATGACGAAAGATGAAATGCTTTCCCCTAAGATGAGGGATCAGGCCACAATGTTTACTCTCAGCCCTTCTATTTAACATTGTACTGGGTGTTTTAGCCAGTTCAGCCACTCAAGAAAAAGAATAAAATACATCCAGATTGGAAATTAGGAAGTCAAATTGTCTTTATTCACAGATGAAAGGATTATTGTTGTAGAAAACCCTAGGGAATTATAAATACTATATCTAATAAGTAAGTTTAACAATATTGGAAGATGTAAGATCAATATAAAAAATCAATTGTATGTCTATATCAGGCGTCCTCAAACTACCGCCCCGCAGCCCACATACGGGCCGCCTAGCACATTTATCCGGCCCTCAGGATGTTTTTGCCACCACTGCCTGTCCTGCTTAGCAGCCAACTCGTACGGGGCCCACAATGCACACTCTCCAACGGTCTCAGGGACAGTGAACTGGCCCCCTGTTTAAAAAGTTTGAGGACTATATGCTAGTAACATACAATTGGAAAGTAAAATCAACATAACAATACAATTTTTGATAGCATAAAAATACAAACTACTTAGAGATAAATGTGGGAAAAAAATGTGCATGACCTGTACACTGAAAACAGAAAAAACATATTGAGGGAAATTAAAGTCCTAAATATATAGAAATAAGTGCCATGTTTATGGATAAAATATCAATTTAATCTATAGAGATAATACAATCACAATTAATATCTCAGCAGGCTCATTTATAGATGTTATCAGCTAATTCTAAACTTCACATGGAAATATAAAGGACATGGACTAGCCAAAACAACTTTGAAAATTAAGAACAAAGTTATCTAACTTTTACTATCTCACTTCAAGTGTTGGTAGAAAGATACATTGATCAAGATTATGATGTTGGAATCAAGATAGACAAATAGATCAATAAAACAGAATAGAGAGTCCAACAATAGAGCCATCAATGGCTAATAGATTTTCAATAAAAACACAAAGGTAATTTATAAATATGCAGCTGGGTAAATTATTTTGTATACAATGTTGCCATTAAATTTTACTGTAAAAATGCACATGTCAATACATCAAGAATTTCATGATATATTAAAACTACAGGGTCCAAAATAGTTTGTAAATTATTATTCTATTTTTTTAATGGGATCTATTTTTTTTCAAAAGGATACACACATACACAATAAAAATGGTTGTTAACCTCAGGAGTTTGGAATTGTTTAGTTTTGATTTAGTATTTGTATTTCTATTTTTTATTTGTAATAGACATGTACTATAATAAAATAGAAAACCAAAACATTAAAATACTGTATAATGATTACGTAAAGTGCAATAAGATTATTTTGGGGGAAAATGTATGTGGGTAGTATAAAGATTGAAAGATATGTTCCAAATATAAACAAAGAGCAGTAGAGTTACAGGTAGTCTTTTAGCTTTGTATCTTTCTTGGTTTCCAAATATTCCACATTGGGCAGGCCTTGGTTTTGAAAACGTATACAAGTAATAAATATTATTTTTAAAACTCTCAGTAGTTCTCCGTAACCTTTTGGCTAAAGATCTAACTTCTTAATCTAACTTCAAGATCCTGCATAAATAATATGGCCCAAACTGACCTTTCTGACTTTCCTGTCCCTTCTCCAGTGGCCATTCTCGGCCTCATCATCATCGCTCTGTACACTCACCCCCATCCTTCACCATCATCCACAGCATGGCTTCCTCCAGTGATCCTGCTGCCCCTTCGCACTGGGGCCGTGCCTCCCCCTCTGTGCCCCTCCACTTCATGCCAGCTTTTAAAGTCAAGTGCCTGTTGTCTGAAATGTCTCTGAGAAATTCCTTTATTTCTGTCTCTACATTCCTAGGGCAGTTCTGTCCTTCTCACATGGTTGAAGCCCATCCACATATGAGTTAAAGTACTAGCAAGCTTTAAATTGGTGGAGAGCCCTTTGAATTTCACTGTCCCAAGTGTACCCGATGTACATATTTATTCTATGCTCAAAAATCTTGAGGTTCTGGAGCTAGGATGTTGGGCTTTGACTCTTGGCTCTATTAGTTGACAGCTGGTTAACTTTGGGGCAAATTATTTCACTTCTCAGTATCTGTTTTCTCTTTTAAGAATTGGATATAAGAGAATTTATCTTGCAGAGTTGTTTGGGGATTAAATGAGTAGTGCTGAGAAGCATTCAGAGTACTGTCTGCCACATAGTAAGCACTCGAATGATGTTAGCTCTTCTAATATTATCATCATTACACCCTCAGAACCAAATCTCAGTCAAATGTGTCCATTTGGAGAGCCCAGAAGTTTAAAAGCTCTTTAGGAAGCATTCTGAAATGACTCTACATTAAGCTTCCTGAATGTTTAGTCTCCTTAGTTAATCCAATATTTCTCATACATTATCTATCTCAAAGCTGTATGTAGACAGCAAATAAAGTTAGAATTTAGAGCTAATGTTTTGAGAGAAAATAAAATTTCCCAAAAGATCAAAATTCACTTTATGAAAAAGACACCTGGACTCAAATGTTTATAGCAGCACAATTCACAATTGCAAAGTTGTGGAAACAACCCAAGTGTCCATCAATTCATGAGTGGATTAATAAAATGTGGTATATGTATACCATGGAATACTACTCAGCTTTAAGAAACAATGGTGATATAGCACCTCTTGTATTTTCCTGGATAGAGCTGGAACCCATTCTACTAAGTGAAGTGTCTCAAGAATAGAAAAACAAACACCACATGTACTCATCAGCAAATTGGTATTAACAGATCAACACCTCAGTGGACATATAGGAATAACATTTATTGGGTGTCAGGCAGGTGGGAGGTGGAGGAGGGGATGGGTATATACAAACACAATGAGTGAGATGTGCAACGTTTGGGGGATGGTCACACTTGAGGCTCTGACTCGAGGGGGAGGGGAGAATGGGCAATATAGGTAACCTTAACACTTGTACCCCCATAATACGCTAAAATAAAATAAAATGAGAAAAAAAAAATTCCAACTGCAAAGCCCAATTTCAGCCACTAGGTGGCTATAAAACACTAGCTATGGTTTTTTTTTTTAAGTCAACTACAAGACGTTTTTACAACTTAAAGAAATGTTCAGTCTTGCAGATTTACTTGAATAATTTCTATTTTCTGCCTCATCTAATAGGGAGGCAGGAGAGAAAGGGAACTTGGAGTTACAACTCTTCCTCTTGGAGCCCAGGGGCTTGTCAGAGGAGACGGGCAGTGATTTGGAGGACCTCCATGGTCAGAATGCACACCTAGAGGCACTGCTTACCCAACAGGTGCACTCTAGATGTGGGAATCTTGGTCTTTCCACCTCACTGCTAGCTAACAATAGGTAACTCCAGCCTCCCTCTGGCTAACCGTGCTCTGTGTGACAGGCAATGCTATGGACTGACATGACTGGGGCACAGGCAGCAGCAGAAACATGGAGGCAGAAGAGAGGCTGGATACTGGGGAGGTTATCAGTGACTCATCTAGCAGCCTGTGCAAGTTTAAGTATACACCTGACTGCCTAGGGGGTAGTGCTCTAATTTATAAACACAAAATATTTTAGTCTCTGTATCTGCAGGTCCTAAACATGTGTATTTGAAATACAGGGTTGTCCACTGTTGATCAATGGGATATGTACAGAACATTCAGTTATTTCTGAGCTTGCAAATGTTTTCCCCTATGATTAGGCCACCTGTGCTTGCCAATTGGTTCCCATGGAAGTTAGGTTCCTGTTCTCCCACAGAGACTGGGAGACAGGGCTCTGTCTCCCTGGATGACTACATTTCAAAATGGCTTCACGGTCCTTGAGAAAGACAGTCCTGAGCTGTAGAACAGGCAAGAGATTTTTAAAAAGATTTATATCTCAAAGAGGGCAGAGAAAGAATTTGCAATAACAAGTTTTCTAAAGTAAATACTCTAGGAAAGGGCAGTTGAGGGCCTAGAAGGAGAAAGCAGCCTGTGTAAAATTTAGTCAAGCTTAGGGGATTATTCGAGTCATCTTGGTCAGTATTTATCTTTAAATTCCGTCTTTGGTCACAGAAAATGTGATACATTTCTGTGATACATTTTCTGATTCATTTTTCCCCCCACGCCCAATTTTTTAACTGCAACATCTATAGAAATTCTAATTTTTGTTTATCAGTTCACCACCAATGTATAGAACTAAACTACAAGTATCAATTTGTATGTTTAAGACATTAGAGGTAGGGACAATGCCTTATTCTATCGCTTAGGACAATGATGATCACATGGTTGGGAATACAGAATAAATATTTGTTAAACTGAACTAAATCTTAGCAACTCATATAGGCTATTTTGACTATTCTCACCGCCTTGACCTTTGCATTAAACTGGCCAATTGCATCAATCAATGCACTTACTTTCCCCCCCTCATCTACTACATACAACTTGTGTTTCTATTTGTTTGCTTTGATTTTTGTTAATTTAAATAACTCACATGTGTTCTTAATTTAAGTGATCAGAGTTCTAATATGATACACCAATATTCAGTTTAAACCAAGTGCAAAGACTGGGCAATATTTTACAAACCTTTTGCACTTTTGGCAGTAAAATTTTCTACTTTCTCTTTTAGGAACATTCATGGATGGTAAGAACAAAGAACCTTCATGTGTGCTTTGATCATAGCTCCTGGAAAAGGAATTCAAGCAATAAAATGACTCCCACTGCTCATCAGCAAAATCCTGACTGCTATTCAAATAGTTCCATCATTGATTCTATACAGGGCAGAGCCTTTGCCTTCACACAGTGAAGGGAATCCTTGAAGACATGATTTGCATTGATTTCAAATTCCCTCCTAAAATTACTCTCTAACTGGAGGAAATATTGCTTTGGTCTGAGTTATTCTGAACTAGTATCTGCTTTGATTAAATCCACTAGATAATTTCTAGTTAGCTCTTAGCAGTAATCCTATTCAGCAACCAGGTGGCTGAAAATACCATGCCAACATCCTTTTCCTTATTGTGTTGTTGACTATAGACACAGCCTAGTTATTACCTTGAAGTTTGATAGGCTAACACACACACACATGACATACACAAAATGTGGAATATGGTGTAGTTGATGTTTTATATGAGCCAAATGTTTTATTCTATTCCTTAGATTAATATAGACAATTGTGGACCAACAGTCATCTCTGTTGGTCACTAGAGTAGTATTTTGTACACAGCACCAGTACTTTACTCTGTGGATCTCATTCACATTGAAGAGTTAATAGTATATTGCTAAAAATTCGTAGTGGCCAATTCTCAAAAAGCCAATTCTGTCCAGACCACCAGATGACAAAGAAATAGCATCATGTACATGCCTAATGATCAAGTACCTCTAGATTCATTTTGCTCTAGCTAGAGCATAAGAATTTATTTCTAAGTACAAATAGGGTAGATTTGTCAAAATGAATCCTATTTTTTTTCTGAGCCACTGTTTTACATGTATCTCTCTCCCCCACATCCTTCTATTCTTCCACTGCCTCATTTCTCTCAATTACAGTGTATTTTAATATAATTATCTGATTTGTTCACATGGGATTGATGCAATATGTCTGCTACGTTGAAAATCAGTTGCATGAGAAAAATACATGAGAAGATGGACTCTCAAGGGAAGAATATGTAAGAATTTTTTTTAAATGTTTAAGTTTTAGTCTGTGATTGAGTCTTATCTGTGTGGGGCTGGTTATTTGCATTAGTTTTTGAAATGTTTCCTTCTAAATATCTTTGGTATAAGGAAAAGAAGTGAGTACACATTTAGTTGCTTGGGGGAAAAAAAATCCCTGTACTTTTGTAGCTGACAACTTACTAATTTGGTGTGACATTGGGTTCTGAGGCTGGGGAAGCGTTGCTGTTAATATACTCTACTACACCCAGTTCACAGTGTTCATTTCGTTGGTGTACTTCAAGTTTCTGATTTTTGTTTATACACATAGAGGTTTGGAATAATGTTATTAATAAATTGTATCTTTAGTTCCCTCATGAGAAAGGTCATGTCTCTATAAAGCCATTGAATCAATTGATTGAATTAGCTTTGAATAAATTCAATTCAGTTAAGATAGCTCAAACTGCTGCAATTAACCATCTCACAATCTGTGTATCTGTTGTAAAGGAGAAAAGAATAGTCTAACAAAGATAGGCATAATGCTCCAGTTTTTCTCAAGAAGTTCACAGTATGCACATGGAAATCATTAAATAAAAGACAAAATTTTACATTTAGTATCAGTCATAAAAGAAGTGTCTTACAATAAAATAATTTCCATGAAAACAGAGCCCTCACCTACAGATCAGAGAGCGAGGCTTTCTAAGAGATGTCAGTTTTCTTTAAGTCTGATTCTAGACAGATACATGATCAAATCACTCCCCTTCCTAGCTTTGCTAGCTTGGAAAGTTATTTCAGGTCATTTGACCTTCATATTCATCAGCGTTCTCATCCGTGAGATGAAGCTAAAACCACCTGCCTCATAAGGTTGATGAGACAAGTAAGAAAAATAAAGAAAAATTGTTGTTGCATATTAAATTCTCAGTAAATACTACCCATTATTAATTTTGTAATTAATTAGGGGAGGAAAGGGCAGGAGAAGATAGGTGAAATGTCACCTACTGGAGCACTATGAAAATCAGGTGATGAAGAAAGTTTCAGTGGTTACCTTAGCTCTCAAGTTGGCAGTGGGTAACAACATTTCCTTTTTCTTCTCCGCACGTTTCCCTGGTCTTTTCAATAAACCCACAAGGATGTTCCAATCTCCAAACTACACTCTTATTTTCTTATTAACTACAGATCTTTAGGACCCAGCCTATCTTCCTCTCCTCTTGGAAGCTGCTATTACTACACCATCCCTGGATGCCCTGTTTCTTCCAGTCTGCTAGAGTGGGTATGTCCTCCTTACCTCCTTTCTTCACTTCTGATCTGAAAAGTATGGGGCACTTACAGTGGTATAGATGTATAAGGGAAGATAGCATATGTGGAAAAAGAAAAGTAGGTTATTGTGGCTTGCACTAGAAAACAAGGGCAAGGGACAAAGCTAGAGGAGGGAGAAAAGATCAGATCTTGGAAAGCTTGGGAGACTCTACCAAGAAGGTGGATTTTATCCGAAGGGCAAGTGTGAGCCAATGAGGTATAATTTAAGTCAGGAGGGACCTGATAACATTTTCACTTTATAATGAGAACTCAGGCTATAGCATAGAGAATGGGTTGGGAGGCCATATCATTTAAGAGAAAGGATAAGAGCCTCTATAAAAGTTGTGGTAGTGAGGATGGAGAAAAGATAAATGTGAGGAGATATTAACAAAGAAAATTCATCGGGACATAATGGCTTAAAGAAGTGGAGAATGGAGGAAGAGGGAGTCAAAGTTTCTGACCTGGAAGCCTATGAATGACAGGTATAACAAGAGAAGTCAGCTGTAGAGAAAGAGATTAAGTTCAGCTTGAGATGTCTGTGCAATATTCAATTAAAGTGGTGAAGTTATCCAGTGAGCATCTAGTTATATAGGTCTAGATCTCAACTGAAAGCTATGAACTCCAGATAGAGATGTAGAAACTCTTAGCGCATGGGAATACCCAGGGGTAATGTGGGAAGGGCACAGAAAGAGGAAGAAAGAGGGGATCCTGGGAAGCATCAACATTAAAGGGAAAGACAGAGGCAAAGCAAGAGGGAGAGCTGGAAACCAGGAGAGCGGTGTTCTCAAGCCAAAGGATGAGATGGTTTTAGCAAAGAAGGAGTGGTTGTCCATGTTGAAAGTGATGGCTCTCATTTTGTTGAGGAATGTAAACAGCTGTGGAAAATTATCAAAGATCACGGAATAGGATATAGTAGAAGCTCATCTGTTTAACATCTGATTCAATTCAATACATCCTCATTGAACCACTTCTCTGTTTCTAACAATGTGTTGGAGAAAAATATAATCTAGATACAGCTTTAGTACTCAAAAAGCTCAAGGTCTTAAGTAGTTCTTGAAGACAAATATTTTTCAAAAAAGTGATTAGCAAAATAATTTATCTAAGAAAAATCAGATATTTTGTGCTGAATTCTTCAATTTTCATTTGTGTATTTATGTTTCTTTAGATAGAGGCCTTACTTCCGCTATGTAGAAAATATGACCAAAGGATAGAATGGTTAATTAAATAATTAACAATATCAAATTAAAAATTGAACAATTATTTTAGAGTAACATAGACACGGTTGAGATATATTACTATTTTGGCCTATACTACAGTTTGATTTGCAGTTTTATTATGTAGTAGAAGATCTTGTGAACATTTAAGTGCTTCTTAATTATGTTTATTAAAAATTTATGTGTCATTGTTTTAATTTCTAAAGGGACTTTGAGAAAAAATTTTAAAGCCAATAGTCTGTTTCTACAGGGCCTATTACTATAGTATTTATGTTTATCACATTCCTACATTTTACATTGAAGAACATTTAAATAACAATTAATTAATCTCATTATTAACTCAGTTACCTTGGAAGAAACTATGAGAACATTTATTAATTATTAATACAGTGGGGAAAGAATGTGGAATTAGGAATCAGAAAACTGTATTTTCACTCTCACGTATTATTTGGGTAACTTTGGAAAAGTCACTCAACTATTTTGAGCTTAAGTGTTCTTATCTGTAAAATGTTAATAACAGTGGGATTGTTGTGAGGCTATAATGAGGTGTAAAAAGCAGTATATCAAATATGTATGTGGAGTTGCTTTACAAACTATAAATTTCTGTATAAATATTCATCAAATTGTTATTATTTCATTAAGTGAAAGTTTAATATAAAAAAATTGCAAATATGAACTCCCACTTGAGGCTTGCTTATAGCAGCTTATTTATATCAGTTTCAATGGTGTCTAGATCCTTTGCCAAGTTGTACACATAATCACCAAATAAGAATCCCTTTCAATAGTAAATGGAATAGAAAAAGTCAATTAGAGTGTTTTGCTGATCTTAATGACTAGATGTCACTGCTTGGCACTTGATATTCATGATAGATAAAAGAAATTAATTGATATCCAAATAAACCAATTATAGAACTGAGGTCTAGGAGTCTTTTAAAATCATGTCATATATAGGAATTTATGAATATATGTGTTATATATAAAAATATATGTCCTAGCTTGAAGCTAAAGAGCTTACATAAATCTTCATCAATATTTTTCTAAATGCTTTTGATAGAAGAAAGGAAGAAATGAAGAAAGAAATTAATAAAAGGTTAATATTTTGAATAATAAGGGCAACATGTTTAGCAGAGAATCATTTAATTCTATTATAAATTGAATGAGCTGTAAGTAATCTTAGATATTGTATTTTCATGTCCTCTACAAAATTCCTTTAATCAATAGTTTTTATGCTTCTGCTTGCACACATAATTGGAGAGTAAATATTCTGCAAAGTAATCCATTCCTTTTTAAAAAAAGATAATTTTTCTCTTCCATTTTTGAATGAAATTAATTTGAGAAAATTCTTTATATGGAGTTGAAATTTTGACTTAACGATTAACTACTTAAATCCTTAAATATTTATAGGGATAGACAATGTTTCTATGGGTCAAGAGCATCATTCATTCTTTGAACACTTATTGTTAGTTACCAATTGGCATTCACACCAGTAGATCCCACTCACAAGCCAAGCTACAGAAAAGTTTGAGATACATGCAACTCAATTGTAATTTTTTTCTTCCAACACCATATCCCTACTTTGTAGTAAGGACTCTTTTCCCACACACACAAAAAAAAAACCTAATTACTTCTCCTGAAATAATTCCATGATTGATTTTGCAATTGAGTCATTATCACATTTTCCTGTTACTTCTGCAAACCAAATATTGAGGTAATATAGGCATACTCACAGGGTAGCAGGCAAATAAAATAATTCCTATACCTTAACTTGGAGATTTTCTCTGGCTCTATACATACTTAATAAAGAGCAAAATGGACAAATCTATGATAACTTTTATTTCTCTTTTAAATAGATTAGTGAAGGCAATGAGTGGTGGGTTTGGCACAGTTCTGCAAAAACCCATGATGTATCAATAGAAGAAACATCTTTCTCCATCTCTCTGTGTCTGCCTCTGTCTTTCCTTTTTAAGGTCCTCAACATCATGCCATAGGTCTAGCATCAAAATAGTTTTCAGATCCTCCTGAAAGGAAATAAAGCCAAATCTTTCTGGGGTAGCAGGGGTTGGGGTTGTTTATTTCAAAATATTAAGGGGGTACAAATGTTTTTGTTATGTAGATACTGTTTACAGTGTGCCCATCACCCAAATAGTGTTCACTGTGCTCAATAGATAAATTTTTACCCCCCCCTTTCCTCCCCATCCCCATTCTTGATTTCCAATGACCTTTACATCTCTTTGTGCCAGTGTGTCCCCATTGATTAGCTCCCAATTATTAGAGGTTACATGTGGTGTGGGTTTTTCCATTCCTGAGATATACATCACTTAGAATAATGGTCTCCAGTTCATCCAAGTTGCTGCAAAAGACATTATTTCATTCTTTTTTATGACTAAGTAGTAGTCCATGGTATGTGTATGTGTGTGTGTGTGTGTGTGTATATATATATATATATATATATATATCACATTTTGTTAATCTATTCATGAATTGATAGACACTGAGGTTGATTCCACATCTTTGCAATTGTGAATTGTCCTGCAATAGACATTCTAGTGTAGGAGTCTTTTTGATAAAATGACTTCTTTTCCCCTTGGTAGATACTCAGTAGTGGGATTGCTGGGTGGAATGATAAGTCTACATTTATTTCTTTGAGAAATCTCCATACTGTTTTCCATGGAGATTGTATTAATTTGCAGTACCACCGATAGGGTATAAATGTTCCTTTCTCTCTGCATCCACACTAGCATCTATCGTTTGTATTTTTGCTTTTGAATAATGGCCATTCTGACATGGGTGAGGTGGTATCTCATTGTGATTTGAATTTGCATTTTCCTTATGATTACTGATGTTGAGCATTTTTTCATGTGTGTATTGGCCATTTGTCTATCTTCTTTTGAAAAGCTTCTGTTCATGTCTTTTGCCCAGTTTTTGATGGGGTTATTTGTTTTTTTCTTGCTGATTTGTTTAAGTTCTTTGTAGATTCTGAATATTAGCTCTTTATCAGATATGTAGTTTGCGAATATTTTCTCCCATTCTGTCGGGTGTCTATTTATCATGTTAATTATTTCCTTTGCTGTGCAGAAGCTTTTAAATTTAATCAAGTCCCATTTCTTTGTTTTTGTTGTTGCTGTATTTGCCTTTAGGGTCTTAGTCATAAATTATTTGCCAGGCTTATGTCTAGAAAAGTTTTTCTTCTATAATTTTTATGGAGAAAGCCAAATCTTGTTAGCAGAGCATAGGGAAATTTTTCCTTGAAATCCTGGGAACAAGCCTCTGAAGTCAAAGTGACAGATAGATACAGAACACTAGTATCCTCTTATATCTTGCTACATATGGTATCTCTTGAGCATGTCTTCTCAGCCTCTTGACTTGGGAGCCACACATACATTGCCTATGTTCATGACCTCCAGAAGAATGCCCATTCACTATTCCTTGGAGTCTCCCTCAATGTTCTCCATGACAATGTCCAAGAAGGACTGTCTATCATGCATCCCAACCCAATTGTAAGCTCTGAGGGCAGTCCTCAGATGCCTAGCACAGTGTCAGAAACATGATAGAAGCTCAAAGAATATTTTCAAAATAAATGATTCAATGATTGAATGAGCAAACACAATGCCATCCTTACCAAGCCTTCCTTGAATGACTTTCCCATTTTTTCTGTTTCTTTTGTGGACTGTATGTATGTGTGTGCTTTTTCCCCCATTGCAAATTATCTTAAACACTTATTGAAAAGGGGTAGTGGCCAATGTGAGGCTTCCACCTATGAAGACATATAGATCACCACTGTTATGGGTCTTACTTTGCATCCTTCATGAGCTTTCATTCATCCATTCATTCTACAACTTGTGTGATACATCTCCTCTATACCATGCCATGTATCAGATGCTGGGAACACAGTCTCTTCCACCAAAGACATTACCATTGTTACTGTTATTGAGTGGGAGGAACTGCTTAGCTAGGAGATATTCTGAACCTTTGACCAAATACATTCAATAAAGCAGGACCCAAACCTGAAAGGAAATTCTGGTCATTAGTGAGCCTCAAAACAGCCTTATGGAAGATTTCAGTGGTACCATTTAAAAGGCTCCGGGAAAGCCATTTCACTCCAAAATATCTCTTACATAAATGTTAGAATATATATGTATATGTATCATCTAGAATCATATACACATCACATCTTCAGACATTACATACAATTTCTCATTCACTGATTTTTTTTCTTTTAGTTTTTGGATTTCTTTCTCTTAAAATACAAATATCCTTCAGAGGGATGGCAATCAAAATCCCTTATTCTTAGCTGTGGATAAATTTACCGATCAGATTTCTTCCCTTAAAAAGGACACAATGACAATTTCAGAATTGTTCTGGTGGCACAAAATGATCAAGAAGGGGCACTATAAAATGGATTCCTGAAGGACTGCTCACTTATATGGTTCCTCTCCTGGTTTCCCAACATAAATTCATAAGTCACCATCTTTCCCCATCCCAATTAAACTCTAACTTTTTAAGTAGGAAAAGATCATGGGAAAATAGCCTTATGAGCAGGAACACAGGAAAAATACACAGAGCCAGTAAATTGAGTTTTCCATTGGGTTTCTACATATTCCAAACAAACAAAGAAGTTCTGCCTTTTGAATGCAGGCAAGTTCTCAGATTAAGAACAGTTGGGCTGTTTGTAAGTGGTTGGGCACAGAATATATTCCACTGTAGATCAACAATACATGATACTGGGGTTTGTAGGCCCTCCCCTCCAGGCCTGTTAAGGCAACAACGAGTCTGAATTTAGACCAAACTGAACTGACCTGAGCTCAGCATAACTAATATTAGTTTAAGGAAACACTCTTAGAAATTTTGCTCAGAACCTAAAACAGCTTTCCCACCTCTTTCCTCAACAACCTTATAGTCCAAATGGTAAGACCCCTTTCTTTCTCTTTTATCTTTATTGTCCTTCTCCCGAAATTTGACATCTTGAAACCTCAACCCAAATTATTAAGAACCAGCAGCAGGAATTTTATGTCCAATGAGTCATACAGTGCTTTCTTTCTATCTTTTATTGCCTGTATCTAAGGTATTCAACATGATGTTTTGATATACATATACATAGTGTAATGATTACTGCATTCAAGGAAATTAACATAGCCATCTCCTCACATAGTTACCTTTCATTTTTGCATGTGGTAAGAGTGCCTGAAATCTACTCTTAGCAAATTTCTAGTATACAACACAATAGTATTAATGGTAGTCCTCGTGTTGTACATTAGGTATGCATCCTACATAAAGACAGCTTTGTACTCTTTGACCTATATCTTCCCATCCCCCTGACCCCTGGGCCTCCCTCCTTCCTACTCTTTTTTTCTATGTATTCAACTTTTTTTATATTCCACATATAAATGAGACCATACAGTATTTTCCTGTGTCTGACTAATTTCATTTAGCATAAAGTCATACCTTTCTTAAATGTGGACTTTTCATTTAGAGATGACTCTGACATTATTTGACAGATGAAAAATGAAATTCATGGTATTGGGATAGAGAATTAACATGGTTAGACTATAATATGTGTAGGATTTTTGAAACAATGGCATAGTTGTTTACATAGCAGCATACATTACAGAAATCTCTACAACTTGGACAATCCTTTTTATTGTCCCTAAAACACAGTGCTCTAAAAATTTAGGAAGAAAATGTTCTATTTGTTTTTAGGCCATGTTACCAGAAGACCATCTGACTAATGAGAAGGTTTTTCCTATCAGTCAGGAAAACTTCTCCACTTTTAGAGGCCTGAGGAGAACCATTCAAAAGCAGAGGGAAGAAAATGAGGCACTGACTTCTGGAAACTGGGAGGCAGCAGTTTTGCCACCAGCTATGTGACTTTATGCCTCAATCTCCTCATCTGTAAGGTTGGTAACAAGAGATCTTTAAAGTGTTCCACAGCTTTAAAAAATCTATCACTCTAACTCTCTTATTTGAATAATATTAACTAAGTTTGAAAAAATATAATTTATTTTCAATATTTCAAGGTATGACAGTGTTTATTAAGAACTTTTTTGATTTTTAGTGTCAGATTTCTTGACACAAATCCAATTAGATATATAATATTTTCTTATTAAGATATCAATTTTTACAGTGTATGTGACCCATTATTACAATATACAAGAAGTTGGTAATGTATTTACAAATTTATTTCTTGATTGATTTATTTAGAGTTGCAATTGTCTTATTTTATTAACATATCTATGCTGCTTTATTATCCTGAGGTTTTCAGTGACTATGAGACTATAAGGAAAGCTAGAGAAAAAAATGGGAAATGAAACAAACATTTATGAATGTACATTATAATTGAATTAAAACTTTTTGTCATATCTTTTATGATTATTTGTCATCCTAAACAAAACAGGATAGAAAAATATATTAAAAATTATGTTCAGTCTTGAATGAAACATTTAACAACTATGAAGTAGCATATCAGAGGGTAAAAAAAAATTCCCTTAAGAATCTCCTAATCTTTGATAAAGCATACAAAAATATACAATGGGAAAAAGATTCTCTCTTGAATAAATGGTGCTGGGAAAACTGGTTAGCAACATGCAGAAGAGCTATTCAGGACCCCAACCTCTCACCTCTCACAAAAATTCACTCAAGATGGATAACAGACCTAAACCTAAGGCATGAAACTTTAAGAACCCTAGATGAAGAGGTTGGGAAAACACAATCAGATATTGGTCTAGGTAAAGAATTCATGAGGAAGACCCCCAAGGCAATCATCGCCGCATCAAAAATAAACAAATGGGATCTGATCAAATTAAAAAGTTTCTGCACAGCCAAGGAAACGATCATTAGAGCAAATAGACAACCCACAGAGTGGGAGAAAATATTCACTCTCTACACTTCTGATAAAGGTCTAATAACAAGAATCTACCTAGAACTTAAAAGAATAAACAAGAAAAAATCAAACAACCCCATCAAGAAATGGGCAATGGAAATGAACAGAAACTTCTCCAAAGAAGACACAATAATGGACTGCAAACATATAAAAAAAATGTTCAACATCTCTAATCGTTAGAGAAATGCAAATCAAAACCACAATGAGATACCACCTGACCCCAGTGAGAATGGCCTGTATTAAGAAATCCCAAAACAACAAATGCTGCCGAGGATGCGGAGAGACAGGAACACTCTTACACTGCTGGTGGGACTGCAAACTAGTGCCACCTTTGTGGAAAAGAATTTGGAGATACCTCAAACAGCTAAAAATAAAAATACCATTCACCCAGCAATAGCATTGTTAGGCATCTGCCCAAAAGAATATAAGTCTCTCTATTATAAAGACATCTGTACCCGAATGTTTATGACAGCACAGTTCACTATTGCACGGTCATGGAAACTACCCAAGTGCCCATCAATTCATGAGTGGATAACTAAAATGTGGTATATGCTCACAATGGAATATTACTCAATCCTAAGAAACCACAGTGAGCTAGCACCGTTTATGCTATCCTGGATTAAGCTTAAGCCCGTAATACAAAGCTAGACGACATAAGATCTGGAAAAGGGGCTACACATCTACTCGCCATCAAACTGGTACTGATTGACTAAAACTGCGGTGCTCAAAAAATGGTAGTGTTCAACAGGGATTTTGGGAGGGGAGACCCACATCTTAAGGAAGTGGTGAGCATTGTGGGGGGGAAGGGATTACTTCTATCCCCTTTTAGGGAGAGATAAAGATATACATTGTAACCAAAATGTCTGAAAAAAATCTCTGTAATCAGGAAGTGGGCAGGGGGAAGGGGGGAGGAGGGGAAGGGTATGTACTCACATGGTGGGTTGGGTGCCCACTGCCTGGAGGCTGGACACGCTAGAACCCTGGCATAGCAGGGTGGGGGAGGGGGTCAGGGGCAAGATATGTAACCCTAACAATATTTGTACTCCCACAATATGAAAGAATTAAAAAGAAAAGAATCTCCATATTAAAATGCCTAAATTCATATATAATTAATAAAAGAATTCAATGATATAGAATATTAGATTATTTCATTTTGTTTTCATTTTGGGGAATAATCATACAATTCCATAAGGTTTTCAGGTCTTAAACTTTTGTCATAATTTTTTAGTCTTTCCTCTATATCTGGAAGCTTTCATTAGCCAACCAAGGACCAGCTTTCTAGACTTCTTTTACTTTTGACGCTGCACTGGGAACAGAAACCCTATAGAATTAACCCTGTTTGCTCAGAAAACACATGATCACAGACTTACTAAAACAAGTTTTTCTGCAGATTGGGACTGATTTTCTAAAGTACCAGGAAGCAATTTCCCTCTGCTTCCCTAGCCCCACCATATCCTCTCTAGACTGGATTCTGCAACTCTCTGCAGTGCATCTGTCAGCTGAAGACACTTAAACATTTCCTGGAAACAGCACTGAAGCAGGAGAGAGTAACTTTGCCTTCTCATTCATCCCAGGCTTGCCAATGACCTTGGACAAGCTCCATCCCATCTTGGTTTCCACATGGGCTGAGCTAAATATCTAATGAAACTCCATATGGCTCTTTCATTCTATGACTGCTGTTTGCCTCATTTATTCAACTTTTGGTAATTTTCCCTTTAAAAAAAGTCCTTTTTAAATTTAACTTAATCTTCAAAAATGATCATACAGTAAAATTAACCTTTTTTCCTTTTGAAGTAAAATTCTATGAGATTTAACATATGTACAGATTCATGTAACCACCACCACAATCAGGATACTGAACTCTTCCATCATCCTAAAAACTCCCTCAGACTATCCCTTTATAGTAACACCCCTATAGCTGTGATCCCTAGCAGCCACTGGTCTGGTTTCTATCATTATAGGTTTATCTTTTTGAGAATTTCAAATAAATGGAATCAATCATATAATATATAACCCTTTGAGACTGGTTTCTCTCCACAGAATGATTTTAAAATTTATCTAAATTGTTCAGTATATGAAGAGTTTGTTCCTTTTTACTTCTTAGTACTGTTCCATTGTATGTATGTATCACTCTTTGCTTAACCATTTGCTCACTAAAGGACACTGAGTAATTTCCAGTTTGGGGCTTTCACAGACGATGCTATATGAAAACATGTGTACAGATTTTTGTGTGAATCTAAGCTTTTATGATTCTAGGGGTAGAATTGCTGGGTCAGATGATAAGAGTATGCTTAACTTTTTAGAAAACTACAGAAATATTTTCCAGAGTGACTTTATCATTCTGCCTTCCACCAGCAATGTATAAGAGTTGTAATTCCTCCTCAGCATTTGGGATTATTACATTTTTTTTTATTTTAGCCATTCTAAGAGATGTATAGTGATATCTAATGATGATTTTATTTGAATTTATCTAGTGGTTAAGGGTGTTGAGCATCTTTCCATGTATTTATTTGACATCCATATATCCTCTTCAGTAAAGTATCTGTTCTAGTCCTTTGCCCAATTTTTAATTGCATTGTTTTTCTTATCGATGAGCTTTGATAGTTCTTCATTTATTTTGCATACATAGCCTTTGTCAAATAGATGATTTGTAAACATATTCTCCAAGCCTGTAGCTTGCCTCTTCATTCTCTTGGCAGTATCTCAAGCAGCACAAAGGTTTTTAATTTGATGAGGTCCAATTTGTCAACTTTTCTTTTCTTTACAGATCCTATTTTGGTGTCTTTCCTAAGAACTCTTCACCTAACCCCATATCATAATATTTTTCCCTAAAAATATAATTTCAAAGAAAGAAAATGCTATATGCATGGGATATTTCTCCTAGCGCTAATGGCAAATGGTAAAAATTGGAAAATATCTCTACCATAAAGCAATGAGTACATAGATGATGAACCTATCATCCTTTGGCTATTAAAAAATACTTATTAAGGGTATATAGTGATATCACAGGGAATTATGACTTAAGTTAAAATAAGATACAGCTAGATGTGATATATGAATGCAATTACAGGAAAACAAACCAAATACTACTTAGAAAAGACATAAGAAGGAAATATGATAAAAATGTTAACAAAAGTCAGCTAGAATAATTCTGGGTTACTTTCAAGTCTGTTTTCCTATATTCCCCAAATTTTATTGAAATATATTTTATTTATTTATTTTTATTTGTGCAAATTTATGAAGTACAGGAGAAATTTTGTTACATTTATATGTGTAGCAACCAAGTTGTGATAGTCAGGGAGTCCATCACCTGACTACAGTACATTTTTCAGAATGGTCATTATACTGTACTATCAAATCTTGAATTTACTTCTTCTATCCTACTGTATGTTTGTAATCTTTAACCTACTTTTCTTCATCTTCCCTCCCTTACCCACACTAACCCCTCTCAGTCTCTGTTATCTATTTTCCCACTTTTACCTCCATGTGTTCAAATTTTTTAGCTTCCACATATAAGTGAGAACATGTGATATTTGTCTTTCTGTGTGTAAGTGTTTCACTTAAGATAATGACATCTAGTTCTATCCATGTTACTGCAAATGATATGATTTCATTCTTTTTATGGCTGAATAGTATTCTCTCATGTATATACACCACAATTTCTTTATCCATTAACCTGTTGATGAACACTTAGGCTGATTCCATATCTATGCCACTGTGAATAGTGTTGCAATAAACATGCAAGTTCAGGTATCCCTTTGACATATTGATTTATTTTACTTTGGGTAGACAACCAATAGTGGGGTTGCTGGATCAAATCATAACTCTATTTTTAGTTTTTTGAGAAATCTCCATACTGTTTTCCGTAGTGGCTGTACTAGTTTACATTCCCACCAGCAGTGTATAAGAGCTCCCTTCCTCCACATCCTCACAAATATCTGTTATTTTTCATCTTTTTAGTAATCTATTCTGACTGGACTAAGGTGATATTTCGTTTTGGTTTTGATTTGCATTTCTATAATGGTTAGTGAGGCTAGGCTGACTGTTTTTTCATGTACCTGTTGGCCATTTATATGTTTTCTTTTGAGAAATGTCTATTCATGTCCTTTGCCAACTTTTAATGGGATTATTCTTTTTCCTATTGAGTTGTTTGAGTTCCTTGTATATTCTGTATATTAGTCCCCTGTCAGATGAATACTTTGTAAACAGTTTCTCCCATTCAACAGATTGTCTCTTCACTTTGCTGATTATTTCTTTTGCTGTACAGAAGTTTTTTGGTTTGATTAAGTCCTATTTGTTTATTTTTTATTTTATTGCCTATGCTTTTGAGGTTTTAGTCATAAATTCTTTGCCTAAATCAGTGTCAAGGAGAATTTTCTCTAGATTTTCTTCTAGTATTTTTATAGTTTCAGGTCTTATGTTTAAGTCTTTAATCCATTTTAAGTTGACTTTTGTATATGGTGAAAGATAGGGGTCCGATTTCACTTTTCTGCTTGTGACTATCCAATTTTCCCAGCATCATTTAATAAAGAGGATTCCCTTTCTCCAGTGTAAGTTCTTGTTGGTTTTGTCAAAGATCATGTGGCATTATTCCTTGGTTCTCTATTCTGTTTCGTTGGTCTATGTGTCTATTTTTATACCAATACCATGTTGTTTTGGATACTATAGCCTTGTAATATACTTTAAAGTAAGGTAATGTGATACCTCCAGCTTTGTTATTTTTGCTCAGGATTGCTTTGCCCATTTGGGCTCTTTTTTGGTTCCATATGAATTTCAGGATTGTTTTTTCTAATTCTGTAAAGAACAACATTGGTATTTTGGTAAGGATTGCATTAAATCTGTGGATTGTGTTAGGCAATATGGTCATTTTCAGGATGTCAATTCTTCCATTCCATGACCATGGGATGTCTGTCCATTTATTTGTGTCATCTTCAATTTCTTTCATCAGTGTTTTGTAGTTTTCCTTGTAGAGATCTTTCACCTCCTTAGTTAAATTTATTCTGAGGATTTTTTTTGTAAGTGTTATAAATGGGCTTGCCTTTTTTTTTCATTTTTTAAAAAAAATTAAAATTTTTAACTATTATAGGAACATAATAGTTGCATATATTTATAGGGTACATGTGATGTTTTGATATAGGCCTACAGTGTGTAATAATCAAATCAAGGTAATTCGGGTATCTATCCCTCAAGCATTTATCATTTCTTTCTGTTAGAAGCATTCAATTCCACTCATTTAGTTATTTTAAAATATACCAAAATTTATTGTTGACTATGATCACTTTGTTGGGCTAGCAAATATTGTTCATTCTATCTAATTATCTAACACTATTTTTATACCCATTAACCATTCCCTGTTTATCTTCCCTCTTCCCCACTACCCTTCATAGCCTCTGGTAATCATCATATGACTCTTTGTCTCCATGAGAGCAATTGTTTTTAATATTTAGCTCCCACATATTAATGAGAACATGCAAGATTTGTCTTCCTGTGTTTGGCTTATTTCACACAACATAATGTTCTCCAGTTCCATACATATTGTTACAAATGACAGGATTTCTTTCTTTTTATGGCTGAATAGTATTCCATTGTGTATCTATACCACATTTTCTTTATCCATTTATTCATTGATATGCACTCAGTTTCTTTCTAAATCTTAGCTATTGTGAATAGTGCTGCAATAAACGTGGGAGTGCAGATATGTTTTCAACATACTGATTTCCTCTCTTTGGGGCCTACACCTAGGAGTGTGACTGCTGGGTCATATGGTAGTTCAGTATTTTGAGGAACCTCTGTACTCTTCTCCATAGTGGTTGCATTTGCATTCCCACCAACAATGTATGACGGTGCCCCTTTTCCCACATCCTTGCCAGCATTTGTTGTTGCCTGTCTTTTCGATAAAAGCTATTTTAACTGAGATAAAATGTGATATCTCATTGCAGTTTTTTTTTTTTTTTTTTTTTTGAGACAGAGTCTCACTTTATTGCCCAGGCTAGAATGAGTGCCCGTGGCATCAGCCTAGCACACAGCAACCTCAAACTCCTGGGCTCAAGCAATCCTGCTGCCTCAGCCTCCCAAGTAGCTGGGACTACAGGCATGTGCCACCATGCCCGGCTAATTTTTTTTCTATATATATTAGTTGGCCAATTAATTTCTTTCTATTTTATAGTAGAGATGGGGTCTCGCTCTTGCTCAGGCTGGTCTCGAACTCCTGAGCTCAAATGATCCGCCCACCTTGGCCTCCCAGAGAGCTAGGATTACAGGCTTGAGCCACCGCGCCCGGCCTCTCATTGCAGTTTTGATTTGCATTTCTCTGGTGCTTAGTAATGTTGAGCATTTTTTCATATAATGCTTGGCCATTTCTATGTCTTCTTTTCAGAAATGCCTATTGAGATCTTTTGCTCAGTTTTTAATTGGATGATTTGATTTTTTCTTATTGAGTTGTTTGAGCTCCTTATGTATTCTAGTTGTCAATCCTTTATCAGATGGGTGGTTTGTAAATATTTTATCCCATTCTGCGGGTTGTCTCTACACTTGTTTATTGTTACCTTTGCTGGGCAGAAGCTTTGTAGCTTGATGTGATCCCATTTGTCCAATTTTGCTTTGGTTGCCTATGCTTTTGGAGTATTAATGAAGAAATTATTGCCCAAACCAATGCCCTGGAGCATTTCCCCAATCTTTTCTTTTAAAGGGTCGGGTTTTTTAAGGGTCGGGTTTTTTAAGGTTTCGGGTCTTAAATTTAAGTCTTTAATCCATTTTGATTTAATTTTTATATATGGAAAGAGATAAGAATCTAGTTTCATTTTTCTGAATGTGGATATCCAGTTTTCACAGCATCATTTATTAAAGAGACTGTCCATCCCCCAAGGTTTATTCTTGGAAACTTTGTGAAAAATAAGTTCACTATAAATGCATGACTTTATTTCTGGATTCTCTAATCTATTCCATTGGTCTATGTGTCTGTTTTCATGCCAGCACTATGCTGCTTTGGTTACGATAGCTCTATGGTATAATTTGAAGTCAGGTAATATGATTCCTCCAGTTTTGTTCTTTTTGCTCAGGATAGCTTTGGCTATTTTGGGTCTTTTGTTGTTTCATATAAATTTTAAGATTATTTTTTCTATTTCAGTAAAGAATGTCATTGGTATATTGATGAGGATTGCATTGAATCTGTAGATTGCTTTGGATAATATGAACATTTTAACAATATTGATTATTTTAATCCATGAGCATGGAATATCTTTCTATTTTTTTGTCTTCAATTTCTTTCATCAATATTTTATAGTTTTCATTGTAGAGATCTTTCACTTCTTTGGTTAAGTTTACTCCTAGGTATTTTATTTTATTTGTAGCTTTTATAAATGGGATTACTTTCTTGATTTCTTTTTCAGATTCTTTGCAGTTGCCATATAGACATGCTACTGATTTTTGCATGTTGCTTTTGTAGCCTATTACTTTACTAAATTCATTTATCAAATCTAAGAGTTTTTGGTGGAGTCTTTAGCTTTTTCTAAATATATTTATGAATTTTTTTTTTACCAAAACACTAAATTTTATTTTATTTTTTAATCCACTCCATATTTTGTCTCTGGTATGAGATCAAGCACTGTCTTATATTGAATTTTCCCACTCTGTCCTGACATGTTGGCCAATTGGCCAGTGAGATAGGTTAGAAGAGGAAGGTCTTCCTTCCCTGGCTAGGATAGAGTTTTCCTAGAGTTGGAGTGGGGTGAGGATGAGGGTGGGAACAGGAGTACATTTGATGTGCATGGGGACAGTGGTTATAACCTATACACTTTCAAATTTTATTTCCATTTCTCTCTCCTGTCCACTACTTCAATTTGCTACAAGCCAGGAGTTCTGGAAACAGTTTAGATTTTCGTATGGAGAAAGAATCATATTCATTTAGTTACTGTGGAGGCCCCTCTGTGTGTCAGAACCTGTGTCCTGTGGAACAGGAGGACCAACATATAGCCTCTATCCTGGAGGCCCTCACAATCCAATGATTTCATCCTCCATGCAACACAGATAAATAAGCTCTTCTGTGCAGGAGATGGGCTGAGATTTGAAAATTGCCTTTCACTTAATGTCTCCCAAAATAGCCACATGATTCGTTTTTCTTGGTCTCCTACACTGAGCCATAAAATTGTGTTGTGCTCTGTTTCTTAAGTAGTTGCATTTCACACCAGGGCAGTTCTGGCACCACAGAAGATAGGTAATTACCACATTGTTCCCCAGGAAGACAGGTGAAATCACCATCTTGGATAAGAAGCAGAACCAACAGGCTTTATGGATCCATTTATCCAAATTTCCCTTTTCTACATGGCAATCTGAGTAAGCCAAAAAGCCTTCCATCTACCACTCTTGACAAAGTTAATTTGCTCTCAGTTAATCTTAAAATCCTTAGGACTCACTTGAGTATTTCACCTGGGAAATGTAGGACTCACCTACAATGTCTGAGAGGAAACAAAGCACAAAGACGCAGAATCACTATTCAATGCCAGCCGGTAAACAAGACTGCCATGTTGGGATGGCTAGGGACGTCACGCCACTTGGGATGGCTAGGGAAGTCACTAGTGGCGTGCCTTCCTACCAGAAGGAGGTGCTCTCTGGACATGACCTATTGTTGCCTATCCCTCAGTCACCTTTGACCTGGGAGCAGGCTTATGCTAATAAAAAAGGAGTGGCTTATTAGCTTTCTTTCCCATTCACGCTTGTTTTGAAAACATTATGTGCCTTGCAGATTACATGATAATTGTACTTAAGGGCTGCCAAGAAACTTCAGGAATAATTATCATACGATTTGCAGGTTTTAGAGCTCCTGGTAACACTAGTGCTGGGAGGCCATCTTTAATCATTCACAGCAATTACCCTTCTCCAAAGTGCACTCTCACAATCTTAGATTGTTCTTGAGCACGAAGAGAAGCCAAGGAGGCTAAATGAGATGTATTCAAAGGAAGCCCAGTGATTTGGGTGTTTGTGAAGCTCCACTGTGAGCCTAACTAGAAAGCCATCTAAATCAGACCCTTTCACTGGGGCCACATGAAGGCCAAGATTTAACAAAATCTAACACCTGCTTAGAAGCCTTTCTTATAATAGACACAAAATACCTACTCCTTCCTAACTCTTCATAGAAACCTTGAAATGTGATTAAAAATAGCACAGCTGATGCCACTGACCACAGAGCCAGTCATTTTCACCACTTAATTAAAATTGCTCTTGATAATGTTTCTAACAATGGCCACCTAAGTGGTAAATCTATTGAGAATGTGGTCCTCTCAGCACACGAAGCTTTAGCTAATCATTCCTCTCCTCCTTTGGCATTGTAGCTACCATTCATCCCTGGTTATGGGACTCTTTAAATTCGTTGTCAATTCCTTTTGAACTGCACTGAGTTCTGTGTTTGACACATAGTAGCTGTGTATAATTGGGAAATCATTTATATCGGTAGTAATCCAACAGTGCCTGGAAATTGCATTGAATGTGTGTGCATTAGTGGTTAAGAAGAGTGTGTACAACATGAGAGAATGGTGTCTGCTTTCTCGGATGCAATACCTATTTAGCACCTGTTATATGACATACAACAGATTGGGCTGTGGGGTCACAACCAGGAGCAACACAGCTAGAAACAGAATTTCTATCCTTGGGGAGCCTGTTCTTGTGGGAGATGCTGATAAGTAAAAAGAGGACTGTGAAAACATCAAAGAGATGTAGCAACTTTCTGCTTGGAGGATGAGAGCAGCCCTCCCCAGACTTTTGGGCTGAGACCTGAAGGGTGACGAATATTTGGAGGTGATTAACAGAAAACCTGGTTCAGATGAAGAAAAGAGCCGATGAAAGAGCCTGGAGGGAAAAATGAGTTGAAGGCAGTTCAAGTGCATCTGGAAGGTAGACTTTGAGGGGAAGAAGAAGGATAGCAAGGGAAGATGGCAAGGGACAGATTCATTCATGGTCTTGTACATTTAGGAGGATTCAGGAGGATGTGCGAATAGAGCACTAGTAGTTTGTGCTCAGGATACTCATTTTGCCTGACAGGGGACTCTCAGCTTCCCTGTGCTTAAGAAGCACACAGTTACAGAAGAATCGAAGAGAATTGAGAAAAACACCAGTTCAACCACAATGAGAAGAGAAAGGGGAGATCATTTCTGGATGAGGCTTGATGACTGAGGCTACATAGGAAAAATCTTTACAATGGTGCCTTGAGAAGGTAACCGGGTATTTGGCCCCTTCCCTTGCAAGATAATTAATGAGATTCCCACAAGAGGGAGCCCTAGCAGAAGAAAGTCCTGGCTCACCCGTTCACATCCTGTGGCCTGACTCAGAGCTCCCTCAGAGCACAAAAACATCCCCTCATGATGACAGTAGGGGACACTGGCCCACGTAAGTTCCCGGGGAGCTAAATCACAGGTGTTCCTGTGATTCCTCAAACAAAAGACTCCTAACATTAGTCCTCTATTTCCTCGTAAGTCATATCATTCTTTTGGAGCCTCACACTATTTGTAATAGCCTGATGAAGTTTGTACTTCTCATGTGAGCAATGAGCTGCCAGTCTTCAGCCTCTAGACTAAAGATTCAGGGTGAACCTTCTGGCTTCTTTAAGTGCACATCATACAAATCACCATTAGATCTGCTGCAAGACCAAGCAGAGATTCTGTCTTATTTTAAGTTAAATACTACAGTCATTTTGGCATCCCTTAGGAACGTGCCTGGTACCTTAAAGTCACTTAGTTGCTCAGTGATATTATCTTGGAATTTCAGCCCATTTCCTCAGGAAGTGCTATTAGCAGTACAGGATACAGAATTTAGTCTAATGAGCAGACAACAATGTGAATGTTTTAAGCCCAGGCTGTGTCTTGGATGACTGTTTAAATGGAAAAACAGATGGACACCTATTTTTCCTTGTCTAAGGGTCCCTTATTCCCAGGGTGCTCTCCTGCCCCCAACAGGTGTAGATATGGCAATTCATCACAGATAATGGTTAGTATTTGACATGGCCCTCACTTGCCCAAGCCCTTTCCATAGCTCCAGGAAGGTCCTAGCAATTTTGCATTGTTATTCTGTATGCTTTTTCTTAAATAGGGCCCCCGAATTTTATAAACTTCAGGTCGTCTGCACAAAACCTTAGTTCCCCAAATATTATCTGTATGAAGCCATATCTAGGTCCATCCTTTCATCAGCAGAACACCTGTAAGTCCCTGCTAGATGGAACATGTCTAGGACAATAGCCCTTGGGACAATAGCAATTGTTTCATATCGTACGCATTTCCACCAGCTTTGCTCCCCTGATTTTTCTTTAAGCAACCATTGTATCAAAGAGAAGGAAGGAAGTGACTGAGGAAAGGAAGTTATGCCTAAGTTATTTTAAAAGTGTATTTTTCAAATGACAAAACTTTTCCTCAAAGCAAGGGTTTCAGGCTAGGCTAAGGAAAGCATGGATTGAAACATAAATCCTGGAGGGGTTGAATTCCTCCTCTGCCCTGCTCCTACTCTTCTGCATACAGATTATTCTTTGGGCTTCCGAGTGTTTGCCCAGTGTCCACTCGGCGTCCCCAAGCTCACTTAATTCGTGGTCTGTCTGCCTCCCTGTTTCCTTTTTCCCCCAACCCCCAGAGGTGTGCGTGCTACTTTGTGCTTTCGCGGCTCCATTTCCATCTTTGGCACGTGAGAGCCTTTGTGCTGGGCGCAGATATATTACCTCTGTTTTCCTGGAATTGTTCCCACCGCTGCCTGTCTCTGACAGCTCCCTTCCACATTATTTTACCCTCAGCCACATCAGCCAGCAAGACTAATGGGCACTGTGAACTTTAGCCTGTTTTTTGTCCATCCCACCCTGAGAAATCATTTACAACGGCGTTTAGCCTTTGCAATGAGAAAACAGGAAAGAATCTCGTTCTTTGAGGTCTCAAGCCCATAGTGGCAGACACTGACTTACTGTGAAACTTCCAGCTTCAGGCAGAGAGGGGGAAAAGTGCAAGCCACACCAAAAATGCAGGAAAGCACACATATGCACACACATTGAAACATGCATTGTGTTTGCCCAGTAATGCATATGCACCTGATGGAAGCCCCAGTGCAACCTCTTTCTACATGTTGGATATGTGCTTAAGAGGGGGCCCATTTTTTTTTCTTTGACATTCAGTTAAGCTAAAAGCAAAAAACAGCCATCTGTACTGCCTTTGATACAGTAGATTGCTAAAAGCTGTTCCCTGTCAGACCTCTTCTTTCAGCCTTGGCGAGGAGGCGCATACACATATGACACTTCTGTCATCCACATAAGAAACACACAGATTTCAACAGAGTCATAGGTCCTCCATAAAACCATCAGGCTTAATACTAAATCTTCCCACTGGATGGCTTCTATGGCCTTCTATTGCCATAACAGAATGGAAGGCGTTCACTTCCCTTTTAAGTCTTGTGTTTTGTATGTATATGCTGGTTTTTTGCCATTGAGGGCACCAAACATTCTCTGTGATCCTCAATTGTGTTCCACGTTTTTCATTAACACTTGCATTTAAGCAGCTCATTCTAATTCTTTCCGTTGTTCCTGTTCTGCGTGAACTATCTGCTGGCAGTTGCTATGCCAACCCCAAATCCTGGGGTCCTGCTGCTAGATCACAAGCTGCCATTAGCATATTTTTAATAGCACCTGATTGCCCTCCAAAGACCTTCTAGTAGCTGAACTCCATTAGCTCAGAGTGTCACGAGATTTGATTGCATATTTACAGTGTGGATCAGGGAGAGAAGTTGCTGAGCTGCACAGCTAGTCTCCCAGGCTTAGCCTTCCATGAGAGCCTGGTTGGCTCCTTGGGTCCCATTTAAAGGGAAGATCATGACAATTTTGTGGTCCATGGAGGTATCAGTTCTTGCTTCCTTGAACTGACTTACCATAACGTGGAACATAGGATGACCCCAAACTTGTGGAAGACTTCTCTCACTCTTAATTGAAAATTCAGTAGCTATCCAGTGTTTAGGGCCTTGGGTAGGTGTGATGTTACCATCTCGCTCTAACTAAGTCAAACTGAACAGAGGAGGCAATGCTGATCGGAAATCAGTTTTTCTTCAAAGAAAGTTCAGAGAGAGAATAGCCAATTAGACGTACTACTATAACTAAGAGTGTCAAGAGACAGATTATTTCAAAATAAATCGTTAAGAGCTTTTAAAATGAAGTTGCTGCTTTAAAGTCCTGAAGACTCTGAGGAACTGGTGAGCTAAGCAGAAGAATTTTTTTTTTTTGCTGGTAAGTATCTAAAAGTCACTTAACTTTATTATTAATAAAATAAACATAAAACATTTAACAAAGTACCTTTTTTTGCCAAGAAAAAGTAATAGGATATTTAAAAAAAATTTTTTTTCTTTTATTTTATCATATTATGCGGATACAAATATTGTTAGGGTTACATATATTGCCCCTACCATTCCCCCCTGCCCCTGCCTTACCAAAATATCAAGCATGTTCTACCCCCAGGTGGTGCGCATCGCACCTATTTTGTAAGTATATATCCTTCCCCTCCTCCTCCCTCCCATCTGCCTACCACCCGACAAAAGTTTTTTTTTTTTCTTTTTTTGACCTTTGGGTTACATTGTATATCTTTGCCTTTCCCTAGGAAGGGTTAGAGGTATTCCCTCCCCCCACCACAATGTTCGCCATAACCCTAAGATGTGTTGTAGCAGAATTTTGACACCCAGAGTGAAAGATAAGACTGCAGTTTAAAAATGCTACTAAATTTGATGAAAGCAAAACAGAGTTAGACTAAATTGTGGTTACAAACAATTTAGTGCAGAGGAACCTTGCAAACTCACATGCTTATGGGGACAAGAGAGATAAGATTAATGAATGAAGTGAGATGAATGGATGATGATGGAAGGCAATGGGCACTCAGCATAACTGCTGTGGAAACAGGAGTGACATAGGGACTGTACCAATCCAGAGAGCGCCAACCCCATCTAAAGGGAGTGCTCTTTCCTACTGGTGATTAGGAAGGCCCAGAGCTGCCAGATCTTCTCGTAGCTGAAGTACAGTCAGAATATATATATTTGTGTGAAATCTCCCAATTTAAAAATATTTGCCATCTAAAAATTTGACTTTACATATTGGGCAGGCCAACATTGTGTAAGGCAACAATAACACTTCTTTTACTGAAAATGGTCCATGCATGAGCTGCCAGTTTGCAACCTGTTTTAAAAGGAAGCCATTTTTTTCCCCATTGCTAACTGGTTTGTGTCCATTTTTGAAAATTGTGGCAAAATACACATAACATAAAATTTACCACCTTAAGTGTACAAGCTCAGTGGTGTTAATTACATTCATACTGTTGTGCAACCATTACCATCGTCCATCTCCACAAGTCTTTTTATGTAAAACTGAAACTCTGTATCCATTAAACAATAACTCACCATCCCTCTCTCCCCCAATCCCTGGCAAATACCATTCTACTTTGTCTCTATGATTTTGGCTACTTTAAATTGCTCATATAAGAATCATACAGTACTTGTCTCTTTGTGACTGGCTTATTTTATTTAGCATAGAGTCCTCAAGTTTCATCCTCTGTCAGAATTCCCTTGCTTTTTAAGGCTGACTAATATTTCATTGTATATAAATACCACTATTTGCTTATCTATTCATCTGTTGATAGACAACGGTTTATTCAATGTTTTAACTAGTGTGACTAACACTGCTATGAATGTGGGTGTACAAATATCTCTTCAAGAAGCTCCTTTCAGTTTTTTGGGGTATAATCTCAGAAGTGGAATTGCTGGATCATATGGTAATTCTATTTTTAATTTTTCAGGAACCACCATACTATTTTCCATAGTGGCTGTAACATTTTACATTCCTACCAAAAATGCATAAGAGTTCCAATTTCCCTATATCTTTGTCAATACTTATTATTTTCTGGGATTTTTATTAGCAGTAGCCAACTTAACAGGTGTGTGGTGGTATTTTAGTGCAGTTTTGAATGTAATGATTAGTGATGTTGAACATCTTTTCATGTGCCTGTTGACAATTTGTATATCTTCTTCTGAGAAATATCTATGCAAGTCCTTTGCCCATTTTTGAATTGGGTTGTTTGGTTTTTGTTGTTGAGTTGTAGGAGTTATCAATATATTTAACAAATCCCTTAACAGATGTATGATTCGCAAATATTTTCTTCCATTCTGTGGGCTGCCCTTTTTACTCTGTTGATATCTGTTTATGCACAATTTTTGAAAATTTTTATGAAGTCCAATTTGTCAATATTTTTCTTTTGTTGTCTGTGCCTTTGTTGTCATAACTAAGAATTCATTGCCAAATCCAATGCCATAAGGTTTTCCCCCTATGTTTTCTTCTAAGACGGTTTGGAGTTTTAGGTCTTACATTTAGGTCTTTGATCCATTTTGAGTTATGTTTTTGCTTTCTTTTTAAAATTAATTAATTTTAAATTAACAAATATTTGTGTATATTAATGGGGCACAATGTGATATTTGATTTATATGTATATATCGGAGAAAGATTCAATTGAGCTAGTTGACATATTTATCATTATCTTGTGGTGAGAACCTTAAAAATCTATTATTTTAGCAATTTTGAAACATGTAATAGATTATTAACAGTATACAGTACAATTATTATTTTTATTATTATTTCAATATAATAAATCACTAAAACTTATTCCTCTAGTCCAATTGAAATTTTATATTCTTTGATCAATATCTCCCCTTTCCCTATCTCTTCCCTTCCCTCCTAGTCTCTGGTAACCACCTTTCTACTTTGAGTTAATTTTTATGTATGGTGTCAGATAAGATTCCAGCTTCATTTTTGTGCATGGATAGCCAGTTTTCTCAGCATCATTTGTTAAAAAGACTGTCCTTTCTGCATTTAATGGCCTTGGCACCTTTGTCAAAAATCATTTTATTATATATGCAAGGGTTTATTTCTGGACTCTCCATTATTTTCCATTGGTTTATATGTCTGTCTTTAAGCCAGTACCACACTATTTTGATTATTGTATCTTTGCAGTAAGTTTTGAAATCAGGCAGTGTGAGTCCTCCTGTTGCGGCAGTGTGTACAGCTAGCTTTACAGCTCTTATTCATTTGAATGGGTAAAGAACCGAGCAGCACACAGAGAGTCAGAGAACAGCCTTTATTCTTCTACAGCAGGCTCAGCACACCTAGTGTTACAGCTCTCTTTGCATCTTCCAATCTTCTGACCCTTCCTGCCCTTCTGCCCCTGCTTTTATACCCTTGGTAGGGCTCAAGAAGTGTCCAATCAACTACAAGCTTTAACATCCAATCAGCAACAAGCTTTAACATCCAATCAATATCAAGCTTTAACATCCAATCAAAAACAGTGGGATTCAAAAATTACCCAATCAGGATCATGCAAGCAGTGTGGCCGGAAACATGCAGCAGCACATGGGCCTGGGAGCATTCTGGCACGTGGGGTCCCGGTGGCTGTCTGCAGTGGGGCCTGGCCCCAGCAGTGTGCCCTCCAACTGGCCACGGGCAGTGCTGGCCCGCAGAGATGGGGAGCTACAGGGAGGTGGCAAGCGGCCTCGGCCTGTGGCCGGGCATTTTCCACATCACTCCAGCATTGTTCTTTTCTGAGATTGTTTTGGCTATTCAGGGTTTATTGAGGTTCCACATGAAATTTTAAGACAGATTTTTCTCTTTCTTCAAAAAAATGTCATTGGGATTTGATAGGAATTACATTGAAGGCTATTTTGGGTAGTATAACATCTCAACAATACTAAATCTTTCAATCCATGAACATGGGACGTGTTTCCATTTATTTATGTCTTCTTTCATTTGTTTCATAATTGTTTTGTAGTTTTCATTGTACAAGACTTTCAGCTCTTTGGTGAAGTCAATTCCTAAGTATTTATTCTCTTTGATGTTGTTGTAAATGGAATTCTTTTCATAATTTCTTTTTCATGCTGTTCATTGTTAGTGTATTAAAAGGTAACTGATTTCTGTGGGTCGACTTTGTATCCTGCTATTTTGCTAAATTCATTTATTAGCTTGAACAGGTTTTTTTTGTGGAATTTAAAGGCCTTTCTACATATGATATCATCTATGAACAGAGAAAATTTTACTTTTTCCTTTCCAATTTGGATAATTTTTTTTCCTTGCTTAATTGCTTTGGCTAGATTTTCCATTGCTATATCAAACAGAAGTGGTAAAAGTGGGCAACCTTGTCTTGTTTCTTTATTCATCCCCATCAAAATCTGCCTCGAATCCCTCCAGTAAATTTTTTTTATTTCAGTCATTGTACTTTTCATCTCCAGAGTTTCTTCTTGGTTTCTTTTTAGGTTTTGTACATCTTCATTAATATTTCCATTTTATTTGTACTTTATATCCTTGATTTTCTCCACATCTTCCTTTAGTTCTTTGTTCATCTTCAAGGTGATTTTAAAGTCTTTGTCTAGAAGATCATTTTTAAGGACAGTTTCTGTACATTTATTTTTTTCCCTTTGAATGTTCCATAATTACCTGTTTCTTTGTGTGCTTTGTAATTTTTCATTAAAAAATGGACATTTTAATTTAAGTTTTTGGTAATTCTGGAAATCAGATTCTCTACCTTCCCCAGAGTTTGCTGATTTTTGTTATTGTCTTGCTTTTTTTGATCGCTGTAGGCCATCTCTGGGCTGAGGATTAGCCTGAGGTTTATACTTACCGTCATCTCAGGTCTTTTCTGAATCTTTCCCTGGGCATGCATAGTCACTTTCTAATTTTCCCCATATATGCAGTTGTTTTTGGATGTATTACCCTTTTTTTTTTTTTTTTTTTTGAGACAGTGTTTCACTTTATTGCCCAGGCTAGAGTGAGTGCCGTGGCCTCAGCCTAGCTCACAGCAACCTCAAACTCCTGGGCTCAAGCAATCCTCCTGCCTCAGCCTCCCAAGTAGCTGGGACTACAGGCATGTGCCACCATGCCCGGCTGATTTTTTCTATATATATTTTAGTTGGTCAATTAATTTCTTTCTATTTATAGTAGAGATGGGGTCTCGCTCTTGCTCAGGCTGGTCTCGAACTCCTGAGCTCAAATGATCCGCCCACCTCGGCCTCCCAGAGAGCTAGGATTACAGGCGTGAGCCACCGCGCCCGGCCGGATGTCTTACCCTTTAATGTCTGGCTCCCAAAAAGGGAAAAAGAGAAAAACATAGGAGGGGGAAGGGTAACAGCTCTTTAAATCCCCTGGAAGTCACTTTATCCCAGGAATGGGCTTGCAACAATGGGGAGAGGTGCAACAAAAATGGACATTCACATCTTTGTCTGCAGTTTTGTGCCCAGAAGCAGCAATCAGTAATCAGAGCACAGATTCCTGATATTTGAAGGACGGGGTCCTTTTTTCCCCACCCTGACTGCTACAATCTGTTTGCAGGCTGCTCCAGGAACACATGCACACATTGACACATAGCTTAAGGGTGGGGAATGGATAGCTGCTACCGAACTAAAAGCTGAAATTGACTGAAATTAACTACAGTTTACCATCCAAGCCTTCTCCTGGAAGTTGCAAGCCTTCAATAGACCCCAGAGTTCCAAAATAGTTACATCAGACAGCTTCTGCCAGTTCAGTTGTTGTGTACATGGGGAGACAGATTCTTTGTGCTTCCTACTCTGCCATCTTCCCAGAATCCTCTTCAAAGAAAAAATCATTTTAAATCTTAGAACTAAGATATTATTAAAACATTAACTCTAAATGACTAACTAAGGAATTATATGAAGCAATACTAGATGAGGTTGTGTGCTAATCTGTATCCTCAGGTAAATTTTCATTACCACAGGCATCCACTTCATATAATCAAGCAAGGCTAGACGAGCAGAAAGGACAACTAGCAATGTAACAGTTCAAAAGACAAAACAAAACAAAACATGGTTGGCTGGTACAGTCTTAGATGGCTTCAAAGAAGAGATAGGACTTTGTCCTTCAAAGGGTCATTTGATTTGAAAGAACAAAGATGAGGGGGCAGTTTTTCTGAGCTGAAGGCACAGTGGAATCACAAGTTCAATGACAGGAAATTATAAGATGCTTTCTTCTCTATTGAATATACTCAACCATCACAGAAGCAATGCTGGGGAAAATAAATTTAAAAAAATTAATGCAAAGCAAAACAAAAGAAAACATTACTGCTTACTTATATTTCTTAACTTCCCATATTAGGGCTGAAAGGCATGAAAAATTGAATTTATCTTGGGAATACAGACTCAGGTATTTCAATAAAACTGCTTGAACAGCTGACAGTCTAAAAGGCATTGCTTTATTGCTCACAGAATTTACTTAAATTATGTTCATGAGGATACACTTTCTCCTGATTTTCCTCAAAAGACTTTGTACATATAAGCCTAATTGTATTTCTTCATTTATTTTTATTACTTCTGTATATAGTCATTGTGTTAATAGATCACAAGATTAATTTTGAATTCCATTTGTAGGATTTGAATCTCAAACATGGATTTTTTTTTTCAGAGAGTCAAAAGTTTATTTGCCCATTGAAGTCAATTGTAGGCACTTTCTCTGACACTTGGCACCTGTGGTCCCCAAGGGCTGGGTTCAGTGATTTCAAAATTAATTTGACTATCCAATAATCAGACTAAACATTGCAATCGTCTGACTACTGATAGAGAGTTTGGATCTTTTATGAGGTTTATGAGACCCTGTCTTTCTAACATAACTGGATTACAGATCTATTTCTGAAGATCTGCTTACTACAGCCTTTCCAGGCAAGGCCATGAGGGTGGGACAGAGGAGTTAGTTCATCTTCAATCAGGGGTGCTTTGGAGAAGAGCCTGCAAATGTGGGAGGGGGGTCCTGGAAGGATGTCAACAGGGGCTTGCATAGGACAATCAGGAGGAAGAATGTTAATTAGAAGTCTAGTTAAGCTCAAAAGAATAATAAATCAAGAAGTTGATCAGTCTAGTGGGGCTGAATGGGACAGGATTCAAAGCATCAAAGTGAAGGTCAGAAACAGGATGACTGGAAACAAAGGCAGCTTAGGAAGTGACCCTGGGAAGTCTGAGACAATGCTCTGGCAATATCTTATGCACAGGTTGGTATGCCCAGTTGAACAGGGCCCTTGTTCTGACAGTTTCAGAAACCTGGATGGATTCATAGAATTTGACGGGGAGGTAACAATATTGTGATACAATCTTGCCAGCACTAATTTTGGAACATTGTTTTCCTAGTCTGTCAAATGAGAGATTTGCACTGATGATTTCTCATGTCTGCATGAAGGATAACATTCTCTGACACCATCTGCGTATAGCACTTGAGGCTCTGAGCTCATGCTTCTCCTAGACCCAGCCTGTCCTTCCTCAACCTTTGCAAATCTATTCCTGGTAAACATGCTGCACATCAAACTGGTCTGCTGCAGGTAACACCTGAGGAAAGCAGAGCTTTCCTCAGCTAGCACAGTGCTCCAAAATACTCACACTTCCTCAGCAACGGAAGGCACCTAAGCACACCTTCTGCAGGAAGGAAACACCTGCGGAGAGTTCCTTTCCATATGCCCCAAGATCAAGCCCTGGAATCTGGGAAAATGCTTGATATGTGAATGTGTTGTCCTATAAAATTAAGTACACTGATCAGTCTGCAAGAAAGCGAGTAAAGTGCATGCCAAGTTTGCCTGTGGTAGCATAAACGTGCCTTAGCTGTTTCCTGAAGATAGGAGCTGGAACTCTCATGGGTAACGCTGACTGAGCTCACACATTTCACCCTTGGCCTACTTTGTTTATCTTGAGACCACTGAAGCATTCAGTCTAGACCGTACAGTATTTTCAGTGTCTCCTGTTAATGCTTTCCCAAGCATCTGGTTTTTCTCAGGCCCCACGTGACTCACCCTACATGGCCTTGCGCTGGGATTCAAGAACTCCCGTGGAATGTTTTGTCCCATGCTTGGGTCACTGAAGACATCTGTTACAGCCCGGGGCCCATCCGTTCTCTGAGGTGACTTGTCAGACAATACAAACTTTGGTTTCCTTTCTGGCCGGTGAATTTGGGGCTTTTGAATATGACTTTACACTGGACTTTAGAACTCGGGAAAGGGAACGGCCAGGGAGCTCCTGCCTTGGGGACTCCTAGGACAGGCCTGCCATCTGGGGAACTTCTTATGGCAAAAGCACTGAAACCCTTCGGGAGGCTTCAGCCACCACACTTACTGGTTTTCACATCATTTATAACCATTATATCCTGGTGCTCATTACTTGTTGTTTTTCTTTACTTCTACAATGTTTAAAAACCCACCAATCAACAAGTATTTATTGACTACCTGCAATATAACTGTGCTAAGTTAACTGCTTTAGCAAAGGTAGAAACAGAGCCCTGATCTTGAGACATAGTCAAGGTGTCACGATAAAATAATTCATATAAAGGAACTTTGAATACCACAAGGTGGTGTGTCACGAAGGCCTGACCTGTGCATGGAAGATGATAGTTTTTGTGAAAATGGAACCAAAAAGGAGAGCAAGGGTGACTGTAGGAGTTTGGATGCTTCCTTGTGGAAATAGATTTGTGCTAGGCTTTGGAGAGTGGATAGAAATTGAATTGTGGATGGATAAGAAAGGCTTTTCAGGCAAGACAAATTATCTGAATTCATTGAGCTAGGTGAAAATAATGAACTTTAAGCATAGGACAATGGTAAAAACAAACTTGTTGAAGCATACAACAACCTTAGATTAGGTTTATTTTATTTTGTTTTGTTTTATTTCCCTCAGTATAGCCAGGAATAAGATTGGGGAGATCAGGACTTTGCAGATTTGGGAAGCCTCAAAAATCTGGCAAAGGCATCTAGAATAGTTCTGCTGGATGGAGTAGCATTTTAGGAAGATAAAACTAGCATCTCTGCCTAGGATGGACCTAACTATGGGGAGTGGAAAGCCAGTCAGGAACCTCATCAATATAGGCAGAGGCAAATAAGTCCAGCAGGGGTAACAGAGGCAGGACAGAGAGGAAAAGACACATGCATGAGACATCCAAGAAGAAAAACATCAAGACTAGATGTGTGGGCTGAGGAAGAAAGAATTAAAATCTATCCTCAGTTTCCCAGCTTTGGTGGCTAGGAGACAGGGGGACAGTGGGGTGGTATTCTGGATACCTTGGATCCAATTCCACTGAATGGATTATGGATTCCTCTGACCACATAGGATATACAAAAGGCATAGACTTTCCATCCAGCTTGCTCCATTCACTTAAGTTATATGTCTTAACAGTTGTTGGTAATTATTTTTCCCTGTGAACAACCACCTAATAAATGCTTTAGGTGTTTTGTTTGTTTGTTTTCACCATACAGTCTCTGTCACAAATAGTCAACTCTGCTGCTATAATGCCAAAGCATCTGCTATGACTTGAATGTGTCCCTGAGTCTACGGCCATACTGCCCTGAATGTGCCCGACCTCATCTGAATTTCAAATGTTGGAAACTTAATCCCAAATTCATATGTGGATGGTATTTGGAGATGGGGCCTTTCGGAGGCAACTAGAATTAAATAAAGTCATCAGGATGGGGCCCCCATGATGGGTTTGGGGACTTTAAAGAAGAGGAAGAGAGAGGTGAGCTGGCAGGCCCTTACCCTTTCACCATGGGATCCCCTTGCCCGTGTTATGTTGTAGTAAGAAGACCCTCGTCAGAAGTGGCCCCTCAACCTTGGACTTAGCAGCTTCCAGCACCATAAGCTAAATAAACATCTATTCTTTATAAATTACTCAGTCTATGGTATTCAGTTATAGCAATAGAAAATGACTAAGACAGCACCCATAACAATATATAAACAAATGAGCATGGCTGTGTTCCAATAAATTTCATTTACAAAAATAGGCAAAAGGCTGGATTTGGCTCACATGCTGTATGTAGTTTGCTAAACTCTGCCCTATAACATCTGAATTTGTAAACCCTGGCCTTTGGGATCCAAAGTCCTTACCTTGAGTTTCTAATGCGACCATGACCTCCATTTCCTACTACCTACCCTTTACTCCAGCTGCAGCACACTACCTACCTCCTTTTCTCAAAAAGCACCACAGGTTTTTATACCTGCAGAGGTGAGTGCCAGCTTACTCCCATGGTTATTATCCCTCATCAACTCTTTCTCATCATTTAAGGCTGAGTTCAGAACCTACCTCACTAAGAAGCATTTTATAATTCCATTACCCCCTCTACCAGCAGATGAATATTCCCTTACCTGTTTCCACAGTACTTTAAAATACCTGTACAGTAATCTGCGTCATACGATATTTCTATAATTTTGGAAGGGACTTTGTCTTAGGTCTTTTTGTTGTTGTTGTTTGTTTGTTTGTTTTTTTTTGTACTTCACACCCACACCAGACCCAAATCTAAAACAATTCCTAGAACACAATAGGTGTTTACAAAATGTCTGCGGTATAAGTACATATAGTTTTAAGGGGAATTTATGACTTCTGATCAGGAGAGACTACTTTTCTTGGCCAAGCCCTAAATATTTTTATAAGATAATTAATAAAAAGTATAAAACTTTAAGATAGAGATATCTATAAAAATGGTATTTCCACAAAAACCTCTTTTATTTTCTATCCAAAATACTATTAAGTGAATTATTAGATACTTTGGCCTAAGTGGATTCTATTATTTAGATGCCGAGATTTCTTTTCTTAAATTGATTCAAAAGTCCAAACCATATGTTCTTGCCATTCCCTCAAAATTTCAGAATTTCAAAATCAGAGGGATTTGTATACAAAGATGTTTGTCTGTGGTTAAGGTCTGTGGACATAACCTGGTCCCACACTTCTTGAGAATGAGATGACCTTCCTCTCGCTTCTATATCCGTGATGATTAGTCCATATGACAGTCAGTTCAACATTCTCTTCTCCCTTGATGCTCTGATACTTGGATGTTTTCTGTCCTTTAATAGCATATTATTCAGAGGCAAATGTGTAAAAATCCTCTTGACATAGAGCAAGACAGAAAGACTGAAGACTATCTTATGTTTCCACTGCCCGTACTCATGATGTAACAAAGCCTATAAATGATTTCTTGGAAATGAGATGGCACTAATGTTGTGTTACCATGTTCTTTCAGTGACAGTTTATCAAGTCCATGCTAGTTGAAGACAAAAAATGTAACATGGCAAATAACTAAGGAACCTTACACAGAATGGCCTCATTAGTCCAGGAACCCTCACACATGCCATACTTCATTTCTTATTGATTGGGATCAGGTGAACATGCTATTCCTTAAATCATAGAAAATCCTTGGATTTCAGCTATTTGAAAAGAAAAAGTGAAATAAAGACTGTGGGAGCTGACTGACTTGGCCAAATCATAAATGTCATTTAACTCAATAATAACAAAGCATTCTGTGCCACCAAACGTGGGTATGTCAACTTCAGCATCTCAGAGGCCACTTTTAACAAGTTTAAACTGGTTGTAAGTTTTTATAACATATTTGTCTTGGTTAGAGGATCATTTAATTTCAAGCCATGTTGCCTAACCATCTTGTATTGTCTTTTTACATGGTGAGAGTTAAGAAAGTTTGATTTCTTGTTTGCTATAGATTCAGATAATCTGTAAACCCCTGTTTACAACTACCATTTGGGTCCCGGGATGAGAACTCTTGGTTTTCATAAACTCCAGCCAAAACATCCTATGCTCCTTCAACATCACATCATTTTCTTTTAGTCAACAATTTTATATTATTGTGCTTTATATAGTCTACTAGTGACTGGATCCATTTCCACCCCTGGATTTACCCAGGCCCTGATATGCCGCTTTCACGTGACCTTTGCTTTTCCTGCCTTATCAATGGTCAAGTTAGATAATTGAGAATTATTCATATATCCAGTACATATTTATCTCGGGATTCAGAAGGTTTGGTATCCCTCTGTGAATTGTTCTATTTCCAACTAACAGCCAATAGGTAGGCAGTAATTGGCATCCAAAGAAAGTACACCAGCAGCTTCAGGAGATACTGAGCCCAGAAACAGGCTGGTCCTGTTGAGTCCCTCAGGGACCTCCCGAGAAGTCCATACCATCTCACTGCTGAAGGCAAATACCAATAAAGATAGCCATGATGGGAGCCATGTAAACATTCAGAAACAGAAATGCTTCATGTGGGCAGTGATATGCTTCATCTGAACTACAGGGGACAGCCCAGTGGGTCAAACGAAAGTTGACAGACTGCAGAGAGCACACCTAAAACCCTGGACTCGGGCAATATGCCCTTACAACATGTTCTCTTCTCTACCTGATGGCTATGAGTAATGATCAAGTGTTTATCTCACGCAAGTTCAGAGTGAATCCACCAGAAGACTAACACTAGGACTATCACTATGGAGAAAAGGAAGAGGAACCATATACATAAGGAAGCTACAGCTTCAACCTGCCCAATGGGGCTATTTCCAAAAATAGAGGAGGGTTTATAGGAAGGTGTTTGGTTGGAACTCCACTGTAGAGAGCAGTGAGTATGTGGAGTGGAGCAGGATTTGAAATATGTACAAGAGTCAGATAATCTGGACCCAAATGAGCATTTTTGTCTCTCTCTCTCACACACACACACACACAAAAAGACAAATCCCATTATGCATCATTCCTCCCTTGGCTGTATTAGAAAATACTTCTAAAGTGACAACACCTGAATTACTGGAATATTCTCATACCCTTATTTTCACAGAGGAAGAAGTATTGTTTTGTGGTAAATGAACACAAAGTTCACTGGGTAAAAGTTTTAAAATGCTGGTCCTGATTCTAGCAGTGAGGTATAAACATCCTTTAAAGGTATATCCTGTTCTATTGCGTTAAATGCTATGTGTGTTTCCCTAACGTTAAACGTGTGCATCCTTAAAGCAATCCTACTTTTGAGATGTAGCCTAGAACTTGAAAGGCTTTCGGGGAGTGTCATAAGGTAGAGTTATGAATGAGTAAGTGGTGTTGTCTTTATTCATTTGCATGCCAGGAACACCTTGGGATGAGGAGCAAAGTGCATAAGAGGTGAAGTGCAGGGTACTTGGCCATCCATATCAACAGATTTGTTTTCAATCTTGCTGCATGGTAGGCACTGTGATAGGTATTGAAGATATGGAGACAAATGGTTCTCGCTCTCTGGAGCTTACAGGTTAATGAAGGGGACAGACAACTATTCAGAAAAAGTACCTGTTTTGATAGCGATGCACATAGAACACACTAAACAGGGGGCTAACCCAGGATTTGTACAGATAGAGTATGTGGGTGCTTGGACCACATCATAGGAGACTTTCTGCAGGCAATGACCCCTAACTTGGGAATTAACCACTTCGGTACCAGCGTCGACTATAGTCGACAGCCACAGATGAACGTGCACAGCGACTTTAGCCTACAGTCATGATATGACTTTTCTAATTTTTCATTTATCAAAATAAAATTGTGAACATTTAAAAATAACGTAATGAAAACATATATGTATATGTTACCTATTCTGATTTACATGACAAGTAAAGCTGCCTGTAAAGTAAAACAAGCTTTCAGTGCTTTAAAGCTTTCCTCATCACACAAGAGCAAAACGGATTCGTCGTCAATGCACAGCACAAACTATGGTGCGGACTATGAGTGCTGGCTGTGGGCAAGGTTTCGTGGCAGGTTAGCGCAGTACCGAAGTGGTTAAAGGATGATTAAGAATTAGCCATGGAGAATTAAGGTCCAGGCTGCTCTCCCCTGCCTCAAGCAAGTTACAGATTTATATCTTTGTTATATAAAAATTCCAACATAGGAAAGTAGTACGGGGATGTAGGAAGCTCTCCCCTATAAAATCATTTAGGAACCCTAGTTCCTCCTGCCAAGACCATGAAGGGTCTGAGATTTTTGTCCTAATCATAAGATAGCAATTTAGCATGCCACTGTTTGATGAATGGAAACAGATTAAAGATTCCTGGGTCAGCGACAAAAGACTATGTCAGTCACAGCAATAGGGGTAGCCAGGATATCAGAGTTTGCTCTGGTTACCTGAGCCCCACCTCTCACAGGGCACACTAAGGGGGGGCAGGCGACACCTGTACTGGCAGTGTGTTACTTTACAAGAGAAGAGCTAAACTTAAACCTAAACTTAGAAAACAAAATCTTTCATAGTTGGCAGTAAGTCTGAGTGACTTTTGCCCCAGAGGAAGGCATTATCTTTATTATCCTGGGTAAGTTAACACATTTGCCCTTTGCTCTGGAGGAAGACACTGTCTCTATCTCACAAGGCTATTTGCTAGGCAAACAGCCTTGGAAAGGAAAAAAAGTCTTGAACAACAATAGTCAAGGCCTCTGTTCATAATGGGCAGAAAAGTAAGACCCATGGAGAATTATCTTTCAACATCTTCTACCTCTGTCCTCTTGAGCAAGTATTGGCAAACTGTGTGCTGCAGGGAAAATCTTGCCTGCATTCCTGTTTTTGTAAGTAACGCCTTATTGGCACACAGCCACGCACATTCATTTATGTGCACTCTATGGCTGCTGCAGTGGCAGAATTGAGTAGTTGCAACGGAGACCATATGGCCTTTTTACAGAAAAAATTTGCCAACCTCTGCTTTAGGGTCTGGTCTTCCTCCATCTGATTAAAGCTGGCTGGTGAGTACCACACTCACAATCTGGTAAATAGGAAGAGGAAAAAAGAGGAAGAAGAGTCAAACAATGTCATATTAAAAGGATGTGACCCAGAAGTTGACTTCTGTTCATGTCTCACTGGTCAAAACTTAGTCGTATGTTGTGTCAGAAGTCCCCAGACTTTTCCTACCTTCAATGGTTCACTAGAGGGACAGACAGTACTTAGCATATAGTTTTACTCATTGGCAAGAGTTATTGCAGCAAAAGGTTACAAAGCGAAATAAGAAAAAGGAAAAGGCACCTGGGCAGAGTCTAGAGGAAACGATTTGCAAGCTTCCAAGAGTACATTCCCAACAGAGTCACATAGGATGTGCTTAATTATTCCAGAAATAAATTGTGGCAAATGTGAAATGCTGTCTACTAGGGAATTTCATTAGAGATGCAGTACCCAGGGTTTTCAGTGTGTCTCGTCATGTAGGCACCCTCTGCCTGAGCACATCCCTAAATTCCAGACTCCAGGGAGGAAAGAAGAGTTCAGCATAAACTATGTTTTTTTGTACCATATAGGCACAGTGAGCTACTCTTATCAGAGACTGCCGAGAACCGTCCTGAAATTCAAGTCCCCAGATGCCAGCCAAAGGTCACCCTTACAAGCAGGCTTTTCAAAGAACAGCAGGCTCAGCCTGCTATGTTAACTCTTTCCTGCCTACACTTGGCCACAATGGAGGCTGGGAACTGTAGCCTGGCTAAGTGCCGGTGTGCCCAGGTAAAACTTAAGAGGTTTGATTATAAAAAGCAAGATGAAGAAAGGACACTGTGGATAATTAGTAGTCTCTGCTGCACAAGCAAGGAATAGGGACCAGGGCAGGGTTTCTCAACTCCAGCATTATTGACATTTCGGGCTGGATAGTTCTTTGTTTTGGGGGACTAACCTATGCATGTCAGTAATACCCCTCTCAATCTGGCAGTAAAAAATGTCTCCAGATATTGAAAAATGTGCTCTAGGGGGCATAATTTTTCTAGTAGAGACCCAAGCCAGTGAGTGAAGGCCAGAGAGACCAGGCCTTAGTCAAGAAACCACAAGTAGTTTGTTATACTCAGTGCAGAATGAGAAGTAGAGAGTGGCAAGAAGTAAGGCTGAAGGTATGTGCTAGGCTGGCTTATAAAGCAGTTTGTGTGCCCTAATCAGGAGTGTGGAGTTCTAAAAAAATCAATTAAAGGTTTGAGGAGCTACTGGAAGATGTTTAAGCCAAGGATCATATTAAGCCAAGGATCATCTTTTCAGAGAACCACTCTGACCTACCTATGAAGAATTAATTGAAAGACAAAGAGTCTGGAGTCAGGGAGACTAATTAGAGGGATATTTCACTTATTCAGGTGTGAAATTTTGAGGAACAAAATGAAGACATTGGCAGTTGAGAAGAAAAAATGATGAATTTGAAAAATATATTTAAATAAAAAAAGAGTTCTTGGTGACTGCTTGGAGATGGGAATGTCACCCAGAGTTTCACTTTGGGCATCTGGGTAAACAGGTTACCATTCACTGAGATAATAAAGTGAAGGGAAACAAAGTAAGGGGAAGAGTGACCAGTTCCATTTTTGACTTGCTGAGTTCGAAGTGGCTGTGGGACTTCCAACAGGAGATTGATGGCATGTGGTGAATTATCTGATGTTATGGACGCTTGGTGTAATGTGAGCACCAAGAGATGAAACCTGCACACACAACCAACTGTGGCCAGTATTTCTTTTCTACTAAAATTTTAAAACCTGATGCTTTACTTTCAATGGCATATAAAACAACCATTCCACTAAGCTTTTTGAGTGAGAGGGTAATTCCCTCATTCACATTTTATTAGATGGATTTTAAAATATTGCAAATGACTAACTCACCAAACATATTTATTTCTGCCTGGACTAAGTGTCATATCTTAGGCACAGTAAACATTTTGGCTGCAGTGACTACTTTCTGCTTTGAAAACTTAGATTCTACTGGCAATCAGTGACCTCAAGCAGAAATAATCCTTACAGGGAGTGAAGTAAAAAAAAAAATACTGAGATATAGTTATAGAAACTACTATTCTGGGGTTAAAACAATTTAACCAGATGGTATTTCATACTGGTGACTATGTATGAAAGACTTCCCTGTCTTCAGTAGAAGGCATACTGTGTCTAGCAGAGTTGCTAAATTTGCATTCTGTTAGGCAAGGCATGGATCATGTGGTTGAAGAATTATTTGGAGATTAGTTACTTTAATTAGTAATAAAGGTACAAGATGAACATAAGAACACTGCTTCTGAGTCCTAGCATACCTCAATCTGTAAAGATAAGAGAAAGTACTTGTATACATTCCTTGCAGAGTTTGATTTGAGAATAAGCAGTGGGACGAATTTCAGGTTCTAGTCTTTAATGACTGGAACACAGATGTTGCCGTTGACAGGAAGAGATATGTTGAGTGTTGTTTCTCCCTTTGCTTAGCAAGATTTGACATGTGGTGAGCCAGAATAGAAATCCGAAGAGTTGAATCAAGATGTGTTGAGAGAACGTTGGGTGTAAGAAGTGATAAAAGAAGCAGGTCTGGATATACAACATTAGGCGACAGATGGAAACTTTTTTTAAAAAATACTTCCCAGGATTGCCTATTTTGATAAGTTTTGATAAGCTGATTGGTAAATTTAGTTGCCCTTAGAAAAGAATTTTAAAAATACAAAAGATACACAGCCAAGATTTCATCACCGTAAACAAGCAATGTTCATTGTCTATTTGTGTTTGTTCACGTAGTGATAAGTGATTACACATGACGCTGGAAGCCTGAACTGGGGGAAATAAAATAAGGTGATGGGGTAGGGTAGGGTTATGAACTAGATCCCAAACTGTCAGCCTTCCAAACCCTCATAACTCATACTCACTGCTTTCCAATGCTGGCAAAGGCTGGGGAATGCACCCCAAGTCTGTGAACAAAAAGGGTGAACAGATTCTACTATGATACAGGACACTGATATTTGTAGATCTCTTTTCTGATGAAAGAAAATAGCCATTCTTAAAAATGTCCGTGGAGTAATAACACAGACATGGCACCATTCCCAGCACTAGATCTTTGTCCTTAATACTGCCACATCTGAAGCATGAGCCCATGGGATATTCTTTACTGTCTGCAAGAGCCAGGATTTAATTTATCACTGCATGGTTCTCTTCTCCCCCCAACCATCCTTACTAAATTGTGAAGGGTTTATTCATTATTTTTGAATTGTATACCACATCTTTTCCTCCTGTGTGAACATGTTCACTTGATTTGTTTTTGACACGAAAGAAACAGATTAGATGAACTTCAGTTCTAGGATCAATAGCTCCCCATTTAATGCACTAGGGTTGCATTTATGCCAGTACTTCCCAAAGATAGTGCTCTGGACCTCACGCCTGTCAAAATCCATATCCCATATTTTCATTACCCATTTTCAAATTAGCCTATTAGCTGGCATTTAAAAAAAAAAACCTCATAAAGTCACTAAGCCATTAATGATTGATACTCATGGAGAGGGTTAATTCTTTCTGAATATATTTGCCTACATTTATTCCTTCTATGAATATTAATAAATCATTATTCTAGGCATTGGAAAGATATGGATTTTGTCACTCAGGGTCCTGAAAGGCACACTTAAGTTGGGTGATTCAAGGAGAATTATGAAGTGACTATTTACAAATGGTGAGTAGGATGGAGTTAAGCCACAAGGAAGGGCCAGATGATAGAGCAATTTCTTGGGGCTATGCATAGCAGGGATGGTGAATTCATTGCCACCATTAGACAAGAAGTCAGAGGAGGGAAACTGAGTCACAGAGAGCTGTACAGAGAGGGCCAACTGACATGAAGCTGTTAAAGAAGCTGTTAGCTCTTGATTACTTTGCAGGAGGAGTACTGGGCAAAAATACACATCTTGACCTCACTCTTCTCACATCATTCCATCTCCTCTGGTGCCTCCTATCAATCAAACCCCATGGAATATTCCTGATATTGTCAATATCAGCTTCTTAGGACATAGCAGTATGAGAATACAGGGAATGGATCTGGAGAGGTAAAGGAGGCTATCTAACACAGAGATGACTAAGACAGTTCTTTCCCAGGAGCCCAGGACTGTGTATCTGCACTTCAGCAGATTCAAGAATGACATAGAGGCCTTGTGGGAACAAATCCTTGGGACTTATGTGCATCAATTCCGACTCAGTAGATCTAGAGTGGGGCCAGAAAATTATCATTGCTACCATGTTGCCTCTGCTGCTGTTCTATAGATCACATTTTTATGCAGCACAAATCTGACATTTTGAGACAAGGCAATACTAAACCTTAAGGAATGGATATCTAACAGAAGAATATCTCTATGAGACTAGTCTAAGAAATATTTTGCTGCTTTCTTAGCATGCTACTGCCAAGCCTGATATCAAGGCAAGCTGATCTTATGGAGAAATCATCAAAGAAGAAAGTGTTGAATTTGCAAGTAAGAATATAAGAATGGCCATGGCTTTAAAACTTTTCTAGGGGATTCCTAAATAAATCTTCTCTCTAAATAAGCTATAACCTTGTTCTGAGTAAGCTGGAGACATTTCATTTTCAGTGTGCACAAAGGTTAACCTGTATAGATATACCATTTTTACTGTTAAATATATATAATTAAATTTTTTAATTATAAGAGAGACTTGACATCAGATTATTTCATTATTAGCAATTTTCTATTAAATATAATAATTTTGTATAAGAGGCAATGGTTAATTTTATGTGTTAACTGCACTAAGGGATACCCAGTTCGTTGGTAAAACATTATTTCTGGCTATGTCTGAGAAGGTGTTTCTGGATGAAATAAGTATTTAATTGGTGGACTGAGTAAAGCAGATAGCCCTCCGCAATGTGAGTGGGCATTCCAATCTATTGTGTCCCTAAATAAAATAAAATGTCAGAGGAAGTGCAAATTCACTCTCTCTGCTTGAGCTAAAACATCCATCTTCTCCTGCCCTCAGACTCTGGTTCTCCTGGTTCTCAGATTTTTTGGACTCGGGCCTGGAATTATACTACAACCTTCCTCCCCCAGATTCTCAGACTGAATTACACCCTCAGCTTTCATGGTTCTCCACTCGCAGGTTCTCCATGGCAGATCATGGGATTTCTTTGGCCTCCAAAATTGTATGAGACAATTTCTAATAAATTTCTTCTTTATCTGTATCTGTATCTCTATTTCTGTCATAAATATGTGTGTGTATATATATATATATCTAATATACACATTTCTATTTCTCTGGAAAACCTTGACTAATATACATAAGGAAACAATTCAAACTAAAAAAATCAAACAACAAAACATCTATTGCAAGCACACAGGAAAGCGTGGGAAGTCTTCTCCCAAATATTTTTGAATAGGAGCCCAATTCCTTCTTATTAGCTATTCCTTCTTTAGCATTATTCAATGAGAGCAATGTACAGTTGAACAACAATAAAGAGGTAAGTTGCTCAGAGATAAAATACTCAGAAACCAGTGAGCAAGACAGAATCAAAGTGTCTGAACTGACAAATCAATCACTTTCTACATGCATAAATTGATATATCACTTCCAAAATAGTCTTATATCCCATTATCTACTCCTAATTTTCTCATTCCTTTATCTGTCAAGTTTCTCATTAGAGCAGATTGATCTCATTGTCCTAATTCTTTACCTCCCATTTATCCTTTGCTCATTGACTTCTGACTCCGAACTCATCCAAAACTGCATTGACAAAAGATGACATTGGTTATTTGACTTCTTGACAGCCCTTGATGCTGTAGACCTCTTCCTCTTTTCATTGTTTTTTGTTGTAATTCTTTCTTCTGGGTCACCTTCTACCTCCCCAATGATTTCTCCTTATAACCCTACAAAATCTGGAGTACTATGTTGCTCAGACCCTATCAGAAACTTTTTCAAAATTGCCAAGAGCAACAACTAAAAGCAGTTTAGTCCACGTCCCTCAAAGACTATCAAAGAGAATTTAATTCATGCACACGTATCAAACACTCCTACACAACTTACATGTTTTCTTACACCTCGCAGCTGGTCTGGCGCCTCTTACACCACAGTCTCCAAATTTCTCTCTTCCAGCTCCAGATATAGACTCTGTTTCTTCATTCTCCCTCCCCCTTCTCCCATCCACTCCTTTATTACATAGATTTGCTTGCCTTTTCTTCCTTGCACTTATTTTACTCTTTTGCAAAGGGGAAGAAGCAAGACATGAGGGGCCAAATACAGGTTGCTCTGTAAAGCATGGGTGGCATGTAAAGTGTAGAGGGGTGCTGACTCACATGCGAGCACTACTGTTTCACCACATTCTCATTCTCTTGACTTGGCCCCTCTAGCTCTGCCCTCCCCTGAAATTTTGTCATCCCCCGAGTTCCCAAGACTGCGTTGCCCTTGTGGGTTTTTCTCAGCTACTTCTGTGATTCTAACTTACTCTCTGAATGGGAATCATTAATAATTTTTCCTCTGGCCTATCTCTCCCCCCTGAGTCCCATGCCCATCATATACTAGACATCACTTGGATACCCAAACTCAACAAAACTCCATGTTCTCCAAATGTCACTCATCGTTTTCTCCGCACATGCTCTTTCTTCAGTGTTCTCAGGGCAATTGCTCTTTGTTGCTCAGCCCAGAAAGCTGGGCATCATCCTTGACCCACCTCCAAAGTTCTCTCAAATCCACTGCTCCTTCCCCATCCCTATACTTCTGCCCTAATTTGTACCATTAATATATTTCCCCTAAACTCTTTCAACAGCACCATAAATATTCCCCTGCCTTCAGACTAGCTCTCTTCAAATCAAACTTTTTCATCACTGATAAAGTGTCCTTTACAAAATGCAAATGCAAATATTACCCCCTTATTATTCCACACTCTGCTATTTAAAATGTATCAGTGCCTGCCCTATGACCTGTAAGATTCTGGGTCCTTTAAGATCTGGGATCTATCTGCCTCTCTGTGGTACAGCTCTTCTGAAAAGCTTGCTGATCCCTCACAAACCATGCCATTCCAGCCTCTGTGCCTTGGCTTGTATTTTTCTCTCTCTGAACTGTCCTCTGCACTCCACCACTTAATGCTGCCTTGTCACTTCACTCTTCTGTACTAGGTAAGCTAAATGACTCACCTTGGTGATCATGTTCCCAGAATGGGATTTATCACACTGTATTTTCAGATCTGTTTACTGTCTGTTTCCCCAAGCATGAATTTCTCATAAGTCTTGTGAGGACTGTCAGAACTAGAACTCCATTGTAGTGGGGGAAAAAATCACTGAGCTGAAAATCATGAGGATTTGGGATCAGGTCTAGATCAGCTATTCATCTGCTGTGAAATCTTGGACAAGTCACTCACCTTCTCTGGTCCATCTTTCATAGGAGAGGCTTGAACCACATAATCACAATCTACCACGCTCTGATTCCACTCTATATGCCTTCTCACATTCCCTGTCATGTTTAGAGTGGGTGTTCACTGATATTCACACACCGCACCTTCTAGTTTTCCTTCATTCTTCTGCTTTCTTTCTCCAGGGCTTTATCAAAAATAGTTGTCAACCCTGACTCTCTCTGGCACTTTGAAAAATACTGGGCCCTATTCCAAGAGATTCTGATTTTGTTGACCTGAGGTAGTACTCTAGCATCAGTATTATTATAATAAAGCACTCAAGATGATTTTAATACACAGTCAAGATTAGGAACCACTGATATAAAACAGTGATTCTCAAAGTATGGTCCTCAGACCAGCAGCATTAGTATCAGTTGGGAAATTGTTAGAAACTAAATTCTCAGGCTCTGACCCAGATCTATCGAATTGGAAACTCCAATCTCTATAGGTGATTCCAGTGCACACTAAATCGTTGCCTCTCCTTGAATTCTTCCTTCCCAATCCCAACAAATAGGAATTAGAGGTCAATGCTATAGTTTGAGAGTATTGCATCCCAGGCTGTTTATCTTTAAAGACATTCCTCAGACACCAAAATCAGCTTCAAATGAGTGGCTTATTCCATTTACATCTTCCAAGGAGAGAGCCTCCTTGGCTGGATCAGAGCTAATATATATATTTTTTAAAATTTAGGTCAGGGCATAGAATAGAATGATGGAAGTTATCTTGGAGAGCAGCGGGGCATATGTTCAGCCAGGATTTAGGATAAAGGTGGGAATCAGGCAGGGATGTGGCTCACGTAGGCAGGGCTTTTGGAAGAAGGCTGGCTGGGATTGGAGATGGTGTTGCTTCTTTCTCCCATATAAATCTCTGACATGAAACACTTTCTCACAAATCCTAGAATGAAATATGTAGTCTGCGGTAAGGTTGCCAGGCAGCCAACATCCAGAGAACTGGATATTTGTCCTAATTCGTGTCCTGTGAAATAGAGCACTGGTTTTAGAGCCATACAACTTTACTGCCTGACCTTGCCTTAGCATGCGTAATAGTTTAGCCTCAGAAGATATTTTTTGACACCATCCTCTTATCCCCTGAAGAGAGGGGCAGAAAGAGATAGCAGCATGAAAGAATTTCCACACTCTTAACCCATTCTGCCCCCCTGAGAGTGGGAGACAGTCACTCTCTATGGGGGCTAAACTCCAATCCTAATGTCTCCTTTTTATTTGAGCAAGAAATCTCTCTTCCCTAACTTATGGAGCTGTGGGAATGCATTTATTCAATCATTAATTCATTCTTGAACAAAATGTTTACATTTGACGATAACGTGTTTGTTTTATAGTTATTACATTTTTAATTATACGGTTGTATTTGTGTTTAATTCTTTGTCTACCTCTCTCAAAAAAATGTAAGATTTGTTAAGATAAGACTGTGCCCGTTTATTAACCACAGTATAACCAGTATCTAGCACTTGGTGGGCACTCGTTAAATACTCAGTGAATGAAATGCTGAATGGCTGCTTCCAGCGTGATATAGGAGAAGAAATGGGCACCATGGCCGGCTCATAACCTAGCCTGGTGCACGTGTGAGGATAAATACAAATTAAAAATAAAAGGCTAAATTCTCCCTGTTGAAAATAAGGGAAGAGATTTCTCTTCCCTCTTTTTTCCTCAGAAAATTTGCTTCAGAAAACTTGTAAGTACTGTCTCCTCTCTTTGCAATACATATAAATCCCTTTGAAAATTAGATAGGACGCCTGTCAGTTTTATGACCCAGCAATGTCTGTCTCAGGGACCCGAGAGTCATCCCTCTGAAATGCAACCATCAAGGCAGACAGCGCCCCCTCCCCTGCCAGCTGCCGTGGGAGGCCAGGAACCCGACTTCAGTGGGCATCTTGCTGCAAGTTGCAAAACTACCTCCTGTCATGAAGGTAGGAGAAGTTTGCTTTTCTTCTGAATAAAGCCGGTTAGCTAACACAGATGGTCACCCCAACTACCAGGGTAGGAGGAACTATGTGTGCCAATATTGCTTTCAAGTTCTCTTTACGACTAGTTATTGTTTATCTCAAAAATATGTACACAATAGGTTGCATCAATGAAAGGCTGAGATTTCTTGCTGTCTTTGCAGTCTCTTAAGGGGATTGCCTGCGATACACATTACATTTTGGTTTACTGCTTATTCAATAATAAAACTGTTTTCTGTCTCTACTACTTTTGTAAAGGGTTTTCTGGGATGGAAAGTTTTGTTTCCAATTACATTTCCCCAGTACGGACAAGAGGCAGCCAATGGAGAACTGATGGGAGAACAGGAGTTATCTGTGTGAGGAAGCAGAAGAGTGTTTCAGTCATGTGAAAAGGAGCAGAGATATCAGAAAGAACTAGTTGCAAAAGAGATGCAGGGAAGATCTAGGTACTGAAGAGCCTCTTTAAATTATGTGAAGGGATTGAGCTTTATCCTCAGGGAAATTGAATAAGCATGGTGGTATTATAATAGGATTTGCCTTTAGGAACCATCACTCTTACTGTAATGTGCAGAAAGAATTGATGTATCAGTGGATATAAGAAAATGAAGTTAGATGAGAGATTCAGTTATCAAGTGGGTGATAATAATAATAACATTGTGATAATAGTCATGGTAACGGCAACTAACACTTTCTTGAGCTAACTATGTGCTGGGCATTTTTCTAAGCCCTTTGAATATATTGTCATTAATTTTCACAACTCCATGAGGTTTGTTTTATTATCATCTCTTTTTATAGATGAGAAAACTGGAGCACAAACAGATTAAATGACTTGTCCACAGTTATGAGATAGAGCTGGAGTTGACCCTGGTTCCAGAGACAGTTCTTTTACCCTCTATTCCACCATGCTGCCTGCTTTCATAGTTTGGATGAGAGTGGTGGCAAAATGGATAGGGTTAGGCGGATTGATTCAAGAAATATTTAGAAAATAAAATAGGATGCGAGGATTGAGTGGATAGGGGGAATAGGCAAGAAGTTATTGAGGATGTTGCCTAATTTCTAAATAGTACAAATGGGCCATTCACTGAGACAGAAATACCAAGCACACAGCAGTTTGGGAAGGGAGGTTAAAGAATATGAAGGGCAATTGCACTGAGGAAACTGGTAGAGATGGAAGGAGCAGTTGTTGCATAGCTCTGGAGCTTAGAAGAGAAGCCAGCTTTGAGCACGTGGATGGCAACTGAAGTCGTGAGAGCAGAGCAGAACACCCAGGAGAATGAGCATATTAATGAGAGGAGACATAACCAGACTCCAGGGAAACATCAAGAAAAGAAGGATCATCCCCATGGGAGATTAAGAAGGCATGTCCAGAGAAGAAAATGTTAGGAGAGTTTGGTATTTGCAAATCCAGAGAAAAGAATGTTCCTGAAGAAGGTGGGGTCAAGTAGTGTTAAGAACTGCCATAAAGTCTTCCCAGGTTCAGAAAGAAGGAAGCGAGGCTGTGATCCTTCCTGCCAAATCATCAACCAGCCTGAACATTAATCTCACTCAGTTTCTCCTGGAAGTATAACATGGCAATACTGGGACTTGATTTTTGTTCCTAATGTTTAGACTGCCATCATTTTTTTTCCTACTGGTACACCATATTGCTTTCCTTCTGTGAAGCTAAGTGTGTAAAATAAGACATCACAAATTCTCCTGCTGCCTCAGGACAAAAATGCAGAAAATGAAGGCTGATGCAGTGAGCCATCCGAGAATTTGTGTCTGTAAGATCAAAACCAGCCATTTTCATAGTTCTCCCCTTAAAGCTCTGCAAAGCTCAAGGATGCTATTTACTCTGCAGCCTTCCATTTTTGTGACCCTCATCTTCACATTACTATCATTTTATTAGTTAGCAGGGACCTTCACATTTCCTTTTGGAAGCAGCTTTAGGTGAGTTAATGATATTCGAAGAGACTTTATTATTATTTTTTTAAATAGACCCACTAATGGGATTTGTGCCTGGTTTGGGTAGGCTAATATGGAGACTAATGTCTGAGGATTTTGGGGAGTGACTAAATAACATTTCTATTTTATGCATCAGGGCAACTCCATTTCATTTTATCCCCTGACATTTGAAGATAGCTTTAGGATTTTCTTTTTCCTTTACCTTTCTTCAGTCTCTCCCAAACTCTCCTCCACTTACTCTCTCTACTATTGGATTGTTCATCTTTACTGGCTTAGAAACAGGATTGCAATGTGATTTTCCACTTGGTTTCCAGTGGAATGGAATTTTTAGAAGTTTCTCTATCTTTTGTCTGCACGTGGGTGGTAAGGAAATCTCTCTCCATCAAGACTTAGAAGGTATCACAATACATAGCTACCAGGAAGGCTGGAGCTCCAAAGCTGAGGCACTGAGGCCAGTATATAAAATAAAGCCAGACCTGAAAAAATAGACAAAGTAAGGAGGAACTTCTGGTGGGAATTGGTGATACTCTATTTACCCTTTCCTACTCTTTTTGTATTGAGTTCTCATAGAAACGAGCTGGTGCTGGTTGGAATTCTGTGCAGGGCTCTGCCAATTCAGTTTTAGCCCCTGATATGGGTAGTGATAGCTTGGGATAAGATGTGAGATACTGAATAGGATGGCTCTCGGGAGGATGCCAGGTAAGTTCAGTTTTTTTTCACTCTTATTTTGAGAACAGAGCCAAAATCACCCAGTTTGGCTCCATTTAGTTAATGGATATCTACTCCCAGCTTTGCTGAACATTCAGCGAATTCTGTAAGCACTCTGGGCTTTGCTTGCTTTACTTTGAAGTGCAACAGCATCCCCTCTCTCCAGGGCAGTGGGATGTTTAGGTTGTGGGGTTAGAAAAAGCAGCTTTATGCTTACATTAGCACTTGCAACCTCCTTCTACTACAGTTAAAGTCATAGCTGGGATAGCTCTTGCAGAAGCACAGGGGATCCATACTCTCTTGATAAATAACTGAAGAGCATTCCCTTTCAGGAAAGGAAGCATGAAGGATTCTAAGCTGCTCAAGAACCCCTCTGAGGAGCTGATGGACTCAAGCTGGCAGAAGGTAGAAGAGAGTAAGGCTTTCTGGAAGGGAATGTGAGCTAGGGAGGAGTGTTCTGTAGGAGGTTGCCTGCGTTCACTTCCCTGATATCCCGCTACTGGCAACTACTCCCTGCTCTGGCATTATAGGGCAAGGAATAGGGCAAGGGAGATTGCTGTGAACTCTCCCTCATTCTCATCCCACACATTGGGACCAACCAGTGCTGACCCTGATACGGGACTCAGGGATGGGCATGTGACCCAGATCTGCCAGTGAGACTATAGTACTCCCTTGGCTACCACGATTGGAATTAGGTCGGGCAGATGAAACAAGTAAACCCAGTGAGTGCCAAAGGCAAGTAGCACCCCCTACCTTCTTTCTTTTGGGGTTGCTAAGCCAGAGGAATTTAAGCCTGGAGGGGCCACTGGACACCTTTATCACCAAATAAGTACAGCCTCTTCAAGAATGAAGTGAGCAGAGAGGAAAGGACAGAGGAGAGAGGGATTTCTAACAACATCAAAACCACTCAAGAATCTCTTTTCTGCTGTGCCTGAATGAAGCTAGACATCCCCCAAAATCTTCATTTATTGAGCCAGTTTTACAGCTTAAATTTATTTTTGCTATGTTTTGTATTACTTGCAACCAAAAGAACCCTGACTCACATGAGCATTGACAGAGGGAATTTTTAAATGTATTTTCATTGTCTTTGGAAATTGGCAATTTTTTTGGTAGGGGAATATAACACGCACCTCTGAAAGAGTTAAGTACCCATACAGTGCTCTACTGTATTAGTTTTTATTGGTGCTGTAAAAGATTACCGAAAACTTAGTGGCTTAACACAATACAGTTACAGTTCAGTAGTTCAGATGTTCAACACAGGTCTCAGGGGGCTAATGTTAAGGTGCCAACAGGGCTGCATTCCTTTCTGGAGGCCCTAGGAAGAGTCCATTTCCCTGCCTCTTCCAGCTCACATTTTTTTTTGTGTGTGGCTCCCTTCCTCCATTTTCAAAGTCAACAACATAATTTCCATCATCATATATCTTTCTTTGACTCTCTTCTTCTTCCCTTTTCACTTTTAAGTACTTCTACAATTACACTGGACCTGTCTGAGTAACCTACTATACTCTCCCTATCTTAATATCAGCTGGATAGCAAACTAAATTTCATCTGCAAACTTAATTTCCATTTTGTCATGTAAACTAACCTATTCACAGATTCTGGGCATTAAAATATGGACATCTTTAGGGGACACAGCATTATTCTGCCTACCACAAATGCATTCTCCATCAGAGCAAGGAACTTGCTTTTTTGGTAATTAACTCTTTACTTGCCTGCTTCTCTGATAGGCTATGACTATCTCTTGCTCTCGATTTTGTCCCAGTGGCTACCATGGAGCTTGTTACATAGTGACAATGATCATTTCCGAGTTTGTTTGCTATAAAAGATCAGGAAAAAGACAGTTAGGCAGAGCATCAGAAAAGGCTTTCTGGAAAGTGATTGTCTTTGTTATTGCTGTATCTTTAGCAGCTAACGCTGTAGATTTTCAAAAAATGATTGGGAAGTGAATGAATAAATAAAGGTGGGATTTAAGCTGACTTAGGAGAAAAAAATGAGCAAGGTATGACTGGAGCTCACAGAGAAGATGGAAGTAAGGCTAGGGTTGAGGGCTCACAGAAGGGGAGGCTGGGTTTTTGCACAGGCAGGGGCAGACTGAGCTACAGCAGCCTTGGGGAGTAGTAGCCTGTGGAGCAAAGGGCTTATTATTCTCTGCAGACAGTATGGAACTCCAGTGCCACTGCATGCCCTGCATGATGCTACCTACACTCGCTCCCTTAGTGACCTCACTCAGTTCCACCAATACCATCCCTATGTCGATAACTCTCACATGTATCCTTACCCAGACCCAGCTTCCTCCCAGAACTCCTCGTTCATATATCCAAGTGCCTGCTGGATATTGCCATGCAGATATTTAAAAACTATCCCAAATGCTTCAAAATGGACTTCACTTGTCCAAGACAAAACTTCTGATTTTCATACCTCCCCCAAACTTTCTCTTTCCCCAGTCTTCTACAGCTCAATAAACAGATACTCCAGTCCTCTAACTAGGGAGAAAAGCTATGGAGTCTGCTTTCTTTCCCACTCCACACTGCACTCATCAGAAAATCCTATCTGCTCTACCTTTCGAATATTTCCAACTACTTCTCAATACCTCTGACACTAAGTCCTAGCTCCAGCCACCCTCATCACTCAACCAGGGTTACTGCAATGGGAAGTCCTGAGACAATTAACCCAGCAAAGGAAGAGCGAGAGTGTATATATTTACCTCTGTTTTTTCATGTTGGTGACAAAGTATGGAATTTATCAGGTTTTCTGAAGACAGGAAAATATTATTTAATGAAAAATGTTACAGGAATTCCTGTTTCACGGGTTGAGTGATTGGGGCAACCTGCATCTTTAAGTCCACTGATAGCTGTGCTGTGATTGCAACCCTGACTGCTCAGGAATGTGCCTCCTCATAAATCTTGCTTGACCACTTAGTGTTCTCGTGTTAACCTGGCTGAGAGTCCACTTAAGTGGTTTCACCAGTTAAATATTGGCAGAGTCCTGTTTTCCCACCACTCAGTGAAAAAGATTAGTTGCCTCCTCCAGAGGGCTGATGATGGAGATGGAAAACCTTCCATACCTTTCCGGATGGGGACAACATGGCTGTTGTTAGGAAGGCCAGAGTCACTGAGGGCAAGGCACTAACTCCATGGACCAGAGCAGGCCCTCAGATGCCAAGGTAGGACAAATCACTGGGGCAGAACTCCATCAATTACCCCGTGAACCTTGATGAAAGGATGCCATTCACAAGGCGGCTGAACCCTGGATGGTTCATTGACCGACTCTTGCCAATTCCCTTCAGGCATTACTTTTGAAAGTGGCAATGGTTTATCTCTGGCTTGGCACCTCTGAACCAACAGCTAAGAAGACCAAACTGCCCTCTTATTTTAAAATACACACCTGTCTGTCCTCCCTCAATGCACCATGTAATATGTGCCGGCTCTGATTTCCCCTGCAGGGTGCCTCGCTCCTCCAGCTGTATTTCTGGAGCAGGTGTTTACTTTACCCTGGCTGGTATGAATAGATTCCTAGTGGACACATTATTTTGGTCAAATATTTACTCAATTTTCTGATTTTTTTTTTCAGGCAAATGGATGACTTTCACCTATGCTTGATTTTTGAAAACTCAAATGGGAGATAACATAGTATAGAGCTTTAGGGTATGGCTTTCTTATTTCCATATGTCATGGTCACTCTGGCATCATCATGGTCTAAACCTAAGTAATTAATTCCTTAATATCCACCTTTCTACCCCTATGATCTTTCTGGGGAGGGGGCGCTGTATTGAGACAGGAAAACTGTAGCCTTCTGAGTCATGTCTAGGACCATGCCCCTTTCAGCTGGGTCATTGCAATGAACTGAACACTCTTCTCCATGGCTCCAGGTCTCATCCTCAGCCTGCTAGAATTTTCCTTTTTACATTGGTTTCGTTCAAAGGCATTCCCGTCTTCCCCTACCCATCCAGGACACTGGCATCAGCTCTTCAACTGGAAGAAATGCAGGAAAGACACACAAATACAGGAAGAGCAGCTGCCCTCCAACAACCCGGCAGCAATCCCCGAGACAAGAAAATGCAAAGTCTGGCAGCCTGCTTATTAGAGTGGGAGAATGAAAAATATAGGGAGACTCACTAAATTACTCTCCCAATAAATTATTCTACACAGAACAAAGATCCAACTCTGGATGCTATGCAACTTCATGCAGGCCATATCTCTACTTCCCTGTTTATAAAATTGCTAACCTGTAGGGTTGGAATAGGAGGTCAATATCATAGTTCCTCAAAAAGAGTAAGTTATTACTCAGTTATTAATTCTTTCAACAAATACTATTGAGTGTCCATTATATGATAGGCACCAAGCATAAGATAGCATGCTGTTATGGGGTTGATCCAATGAAAAGAGGGTTGAGTTAAAAGGAAGCAGCCAGAGGCACAGAGTCAGGAGGAAGAGCATTCATGGTGGAGGAAACAGCTAACACGAAGGCTCTAGGGTAGAAATAAGATTTGTACCTCAAAAACCCAGAAAAAGAACAATGGGCCTGGAGCCTGATAGGCAAAGGTGAGAATGGGGAGGGAAGTGGGCTCAGATCACATGAAACTTTTAGGTAAGGGTAAGTAGTTTAGATTTCACATTAAGTACAATAGGAAGAATAGCATGTTCTGATTTACATTTTAAATCCTCATGCTGTCTTCTCTATGTAGAGGATTGCAAGAGTGGAAGCAGGAAGAATGGATTAGAGTCAAAGAAAATCATTTAGGAGAGTATGTGGCTTAGATTCTACAAATAGAACTTTTTAGTACTGGGCAGTAAGAGTTGAGCTGGTTTCTCACAGCACCCGTGTGTGTGTGCATTTAGTGTAAAGCACCCTCCCTTGCGATCTGTATGAAGTGGTCTTTGTGACCCCTTCTAAACATCCAGTATATGGGTCAACGTCATAGAATAATAGGATTATAGAGCTGGTAAAGAGGCCATATGGTATTTATTGATTGATTGATTGATTGATTGATTGATTGCCTCAGTCTGGCTGTACTTAGACCCTTCAGTCCAGATGTGTTTACTTTTTTAAAAAGTTTAACAGCTTTATTGAGATATAATTTATAGGCCACAATGATTCACCTATTTAAAGCAAAGTCAGTAGTTTTTGGTGTACTCACAGATGTGTGTGACCATTACCACAAACTTATTTTAAAAATGTATTTTCATCACCCTCCAAAGAAGCTTCACACCCACTAGTGATCACTCCTCATTTTCTGTACCCCTAGACCTAGGCAACAGCTAACCTATTTTCTGTTTTTCTGAATTTGTTCATTCTGTGAATGTAAATTTTACATAAATATAATCATAAAATATGTGGCTTTGTGGGACTAGATTCTTTCACTTTGCATGTTTTCAAGGTTGATTTATCCTTTTGAATGTGTCAGTACTTTATATTTTTTATTGATGAATAACATTCTGTTATATGGATACACCACATTTTGTTTATCCATTCATTAGTCGAAGGGCATTTGGGTATTTTTGGTTATTATGAATAATGCTACTGTGCACATGCGTATACAAATTTTTGTGGGTATATGTTCTCACTTCTCTCAATCCCATACGTAGGAGTGGAATTGCTGGATCATGCAATAGATAATTCTCTGTTTAATCATTTAAAAAACTGCCAGACTGCTTTCCAGATAACTATCTACTTTTGAAAATACTCTTTGCACAATCTGACACATGTCACCTTGTACCCTGGTTGCATACTTCTTAACTTCCTGTCCAGGAAGTTTTTCTTCACAATGAATCAAAAAATGTACTCTTTCTATATTTGAAATTAATGTTAAAAGCATCATTGCTTAGTTTCTTCCAAAGAAAGCAATAGTAAATGCTTTAGCTTACTTTCTTTTCTTTAAACAGTTTCTTATTTTTCCTACTTTATTCTTATTCCTTTATAGACTCCTTCACTTAAAATATAGAAATCAAACAAGATCCAGCACCCTAAAAAGGATCCGAGTAGTGCTAACCATTACAAAAGATTGCTTTCACAGTAACAGCACAGACTGCTTTCTTGGTTATATTTATAATCACTTTGACCCACAGGCTTTTTCCCATCATACCTGTGTGAGTTGGGCTCATCTTCTCTCTCCTCTCCCTGCAGTTTTCCGTATCTACGTGTATCACCCTCCATGCCAGTGCTTGGATCTGATACTCATCTGGTTCCTGAAATTGAGGCTGTCTTTCTTCCCAGCTTCACCTCCAGTGAATATTACTTCCATGTGAGCACATTAGTGTTGATCTGTTAGTACCAATTTGATGGCAAGTACATGTGGTGCTTGTCTCCATCCTTGTGATACCTCACTTCGAAGGATGAGCTACAGCTCTATCCACCATAATACAAGAGGTGCTAGTTCACCACTGTTTTTTGTAGTTGAGCAGTACTCCATGGTATACATATACCACATTTCATTAATCCAATCATGTATATGATGGGCACTTGGGTTGTTTCCACATCTTTGCAATAGTGAATTGTGCTGCCATAAACATTCGAGTACAGATGTCTTTGTTATAGAATGTCTTTTTTTTCCTTTGGGTGGATGCCCAGTAGTAGGATTGCTGGATCAAATGGTATTTCTGTATTTATCTCTTTGAGATATCTCCAAATTACTTTCCACAGGGGTTGTACTAATTTGCCGGTCAGGTGGGAGGGGGCTGGTGGGGATAAACTCACAACTAGTGAGTGCAGAGCACACTGTATAGGGGAAGAGCACACTTGTAGCCCTGGCTTGGGCGAGGAAAACGCATTATACGTAACCAAAATGTTTGTACCCCCATAATATTTTGAAATTAAAAAAAAGACTCTTACTCATTTCTCTATTTTGACTCCATAACACCAGCACATATCTTTCAGAGGCTGGGAGAAGAGCCCCTTCTTCTGGAATGAACCTTGTCTTAAATTCTTAGATCCCATTGGGTTCTTCCCTTTGAAATGACAGAAGCTGGATCCTCCCTCCTCTCGTGTTCAACACAATCATTCTGCTTCCTATTTGTTCCTTAGTTCTTTGCTCCACAAAAAGTTATGGAGTGCCAGGCCCTGTTCTAGGTTCTGGGGACAAAGCAGTGAACAAAACAGACCAAGATCCTGCCCTCGTGGTTTGCATAGCAAAAGGTTATGCAATTTAAGTATAAATAAGCCTGAGCTGTGAGATACATTTGAAAGGGACTTTATATTTTCTGGTAAAGTTCTCCCCTTTTTTTCGTTTTAAATAAAAATGTAGAACAGAAGAATTGCACAACTTGTTCATAAGCAGTGCCTGGTAGAGCTAAACTGGATCCCAGGCATTAGACACCTAGAGTTCTTTTCCTGGCATTGTGCTAGTGGAAAAGGCTTGAGAAGCACCTGGAACTGACAGACAGGACATGAGTTCATGTAGCACTCCTTAGCTATGGGAACATTGAGGAGATGTCAGTAGACATTGCTGTATATCTTGGAATGAAAGAACACAAGGAACACGGCAGAGAGGGAGAAGTAAGAACTAGTATTTAAAACTTCTTTGCTAAAGCAAGCCCTTTTACTTGAGTGAGCTTTTATGAAGTCAGACTTCCAAGTTGTGGTAAACAGTGTGAGCAAACATATATGACTTGTTGACTCTTTCACAGACAGATCCCTTTTGTTTTATTCAAGGAACTATAAAAGCTGCTTTTGGAGGGCAAGTCAGGCAGTGAATTTTCCTGTTTTAATTTCAAAGTTCAGCATGTCATTTTATGTTCCCGACGGCTTCCTGTTTCTCCTTTCCCTCAGAGTTAAGATTAACAGCAATTTTCCAGTTTGAAAACAATGCAAATGTTTCACCCTTATGGATTACAGGGAGGCTGGGCTCACAGATGGCGTGTGAACACCTGAGCCTTTATGAAGTAGTGTGGGCTTTTTCTCAAGGCCTCCCTTTAGACTGGGCGGAAGGCAGTGGGTGGAGTTTTTTTCACAGGCAAGGGAGTTAATTCCAGAATTGTTTTTATTAGAAACCCATGCTCAGAGTCACCCCTATAAAGCTTCTAGTTTTGCAGCCTGGAAGAATCACTCTTTTTGATGTCTACACTTGGCTCTGATGCTGGGTACCATGAGTCTTCCTCCATCCCTAAGGCCAAAAGCTGTCAATGTTGACTCCATGCTGTTGGACCTCAGCTTCTGTCAGCACACACTTTCTCTTCTAAACCTCAGGGGGAAGTGATGACGATGGAAAAGACTAGAAAGAGGAGTAGGCTGGGCATGGTGGCACATGTAATCCTTGCACTCTGGGAGGTGAAGGTGGGAGGATCGCCTGAAGTCAGGAGTTTGAGACCAGCCTGAACAAGAACAAAAAACCATCTTTACAAAATACAGAAAACTTAGCTGGGCATGGTGGCATGCTCCTGTAGTCCCAGCTACCTGGGAAGCTGAGGCGGGAGACCGCTTAGGTCCAGGAGTTTGAGGTTGCTGTGAGCTATGATGATGCACCACTCTAGCCCTGGCAACAGAGCAAGACTCTGTCTCAAAAAAAAAAAAAAAAAAAAAGAGGAGTAAATTTATATCAAGTAAATGCAAAGTTTATCTTTTAGGATAGAAAGAAATTAAAGAAGAAGGGTTACAATGGCTCAAAAGTGACATACTTACAAATTGGAAGCAAATTTGGAATTTTTTAAAAAAAGGTTAAAAAGAAACATGACAAATTCTTTAGCAAATTGCCATCCTACCACCCTTCCCTAGACTGCCCTTCCCATCACTTCACCTCTCAAACACACACACACACACGCGCACACACACACACACACACACACACACAACTTATCAACAAATACAGTCTGGTAATAAGTGGCAGCAAAGGATTTAATCATTTCCCAAGTGAGACAAGGGAAGATCTGACACTTTGTCTCTGGAACTTATGATTCACAAGCTGTCAAACAATGTTACACGCTACAAATGGGATCAATCATGTTTCCTGCCAGAAATCCTTCTGTCTGTGTTTGTTTGCTTAGAGATGATGCTTCTTCTACCCATCAATCCCAAGATTCAAAACCCACTGGTTCTTAGCTGTCATCTTGCTACACACTGCTTTTAGCTAGGTCTTCAAGATATCTACCAGCCATCTTTCTTTGGTCACTGAGGTAAAGTGATTTTCTTTTCAATTGTATAAATATGTATTGAATACTTTGACTATATGTCATTTTTGCTCTGAAGAGTGGCAAGTTGAAAGAGATAAGAATGAATACTTTATTTTCTGTCTTGGGTCAATCACAGTCTTGTCTTTTTGAAAATGAGCCAAAACAGGGTAACTCAATGAGCATTGTGACCTTATGTTCATGGTCTCCCTCAAAGACTACTAACTGGCTTGAACATAAAGTTGAACAGGTGTCTCTTTCACCTGGGACCAAGGTGAAATCTGATAATTGTTGGATGCCTGCTGACCCAATACAGACTGTTCTCAACAGTCCTAGCCATGTAAGAATGTAAGACTTCAGATGTCTAGATGTCTTAGAAACTTTCCAGGAGGATGGTAACTGTTGTTCATGCTTATACTTGGAGGAAGTAGGTGGATCAGTGTAACTTTCACTGATATCATATCTTGGTAACTACATAGAATTCATATGGTGATATAATTAATCTGAAAGAACCAGATTACATTCACTCTGATCCATCACCCTTACTAGGTTCCAAGAGAAAGGCAGAAATATTTACAGTTTAATAGAAGTAACAAAACTAACACCCAAGAGGAGTGTAGGGAATAAAGACAAGACCTAGGAGCCAGATTCTCTAGATTTGAATCCTTGTGCTACTCACTAACTGTAAAACCATGGAAAATCCTCTTAATCTATGCTATGCTTTGGTTACCTCACCTGTAAAACTAGGATAGTAGTAACGGAATCTGCCTCACAGAGTTATGAGGGTTAAAGAATAATACACTCAGCCCTCCATATCCATAGGTTCTGCATCTGTGGATTCAAGAGAGCTTGGATGAAAAATATTCCAAAAAGAAAATGGCAAAAAGAAATACCACAACAATAAAAAATACAAATAAAAAATGATATAACAACTATTTATATAGCATTTACATTGTATTAGGTATTATGAGTAACCTAGAGATGATTTAAAGTACATGGAAGGATGTGCATAGATTATATGCAATTACTATACCATTTTATATAAGGTATTTGAGCATCTGTGGATTTTGATATCCATAGCGCATCCTGGAACCACTCCCCCATGGACACAGAGGGATGACTGTACTTTGAAGTGTTTTGAAGAGTGTCTAAGCCATATTCAAGGCTCTGTAAATGTTAGATATTATTATAGCAACTACTTTAAACACCTAGACTAATTCAGGACCAACTGATGTAACGTTAACCACATTGAGCATTTAGTGCACAGATATATTAATAAAGGATGGAGAAATCAGAGTTGGCTTCATGCAGAGGGTGACATTCAAGCTTAGTTTTGTATATAGGTGAGACTTGCAAGATGAGGGAATAACACCTGCAATGTCATACATATATAAATGAATTAAACATTGCACATAAGGAGGAAGCTAAGGAATATGTTCCACAAGAGTCAAAGCTGCAAGATTCTTAGGTAATAGCTGCAAAGAATAAACACTCACTGTTTAAAATTCCACCCAAACTGAGTGGTAACGAAGCAAGGTGACATAATGAGTACATTGCATAAGATGACAGAAAACAATTTTAGAGATAGAATTACTTTTGTAACCTGAGACTCTACTGAATTTATTTATCAATTAAAGGGGTCTTTTGGAGAAGTTTTTATGTTTTCTAGACATAACATCATATCATTAACAAAAAGGGATACTTTGACTTCCTCTTTTCCAATTTGGATACATTTTATTTCCTTCTCTTGCCTGATTGCTCTGGCTAGCATTTCTATATGCTAATAACAGTTAAGCTGAGAGTCAAATAAAGAAGTCACCATCATTTACAATAGCTGCAAAAAATAAATAAATAAAATGCCTAGGAATATATTTAACCAAGGAATATATATTAACCAAGGAGGTGAAAGATCTCTACAAGAAGAAGTACAAAACAATCATGAAAGAAATCATAGATGATGCAAACAAATGGAAAAACATCCCATAATCATGGACTGGAAGAATCAATATTGTTAAAATGTCCACACTGCCCAAAGTGATTTATTGATTCAATGCAATTTGCATCAAAATACCAAAGTAGCTTTTCATAGAAATAGAAAAAACAGCCCTGACTTTGCTATGGAATCGAAAAAGAACCTAAATAGCCAAAGCAATCCTAAGCAAAAAGAACAAATCTGGAGGTGTCACATTACCTGACTTCATATTATACTACAAGGCTATAACCAAAACAGAATAGTACTAGCATAAAGGTAGACACATGGATCAATGGAACAGACTAAAGAACCCAGAAATAAAACCATGTAGCTACAACCAACTAATTTGTGACAAAGCAGACAAAAACATACACTGGGGAAAGGGCACTATATTCAATAAATGGTGCTGGGAACAATGGATAGCCACATGCAGAAGAATTAAACCAGATCCCCATCTCTCACCTTATACAAAAATTAACAGAAGATGGATTGACAACATAAATGTAAGACCTGAAACCATAAAATCATAAGAGAAAGCATAAGAAAAGCTCTTTTGGAAATATGCCTATGCAAAGAATTTATGACTAAGACCCAAAAAGCAAATATAGTAACAACAAAAATAAATAAATTGCACTTACTTAAACTAAAAGTTCCTACACAGCAAAGGAAATAACCAACAAAGTGAATAGACAACCTACAGAATGGGAGACAGTATTTGCAAACTATACATCTGAGAAAGGGCTAATATCCAGAGTCTACAAAGAACTCAAACAAATCAGTAAGAAAAAAACAAATAACCCCATCAAAAAGTGGGCAAAAGACATGAACAGATTTTTTTTAAAGGAAGATACACAAATGGCCAGCAAACATATTTAAAAATAATCACCATCGCTAGTCATCAGGTAAATGCCAACAGGGGAATATTTAGACTAGCCTGGCCAGAGAGAAATCCTCCACCCCAAAACCTGAGTTCTGGCTATCCCTACCACCAGGTGACAAAAAGCAGTTTGGGGCCTGGACTAAATTCATAAGGCAGTTGGGCCATAAAGTCTTCAATCCTTGGGCAATTCCTGTCTCTATGCTAGCTTAGGGTGGACTTAGAGGGCACACGACCCGGTGAAATCCCAGCAGTGGCAGCCAAGTCAGTACCTGTGTCACCTCTCCCCTAACTACAAGCAGTGCAGGTCAGGGAGTCTTCTTCCACTTAGGGAAAGGAAAAGGAAAAGTTTAGAGGACATTATTTTACAACTTGGGTATCAGCTCAGCCACAGTAAAAGAAAGCACCAACTGGACTCCTAACACCCATGAGTCCAGGCCTTAGTTCTTGGAAGGTGTTTCTGAACCCACACTGGGCCAGAAGGAAACATGCTGTCCTGAATGGAAGGACTCTTTCCTGGCAGGATTCACTACCTGCTCACTCAAGAGCCCTTGGGCTTTAAATAAACATAGAGGTAGCCAGGCAACAGTTACTATAGGCTTTGGGTGAGACTGGGCTGTCTTCAGGTGTGACTTGGTGCTGGTGGTTATGAGGGAGTGCCCATGTCACTTCTTCCTTAACTCCAGTAGCCCAGTGCAGAGAGTGAGGGAAGAGAGTGAGAGATTGCCTGGTAAGCCAGGGAATTCTCCTGTACCTTATCCAAGTCTGCAAAGGCAGTACCAGCAGGAGTCTGAAATAGTCACAGCATTATTGGGCTTGGGTTAACCTCCATACTGATACAGCTGCAGTGACCAAAGACCTAACACTCAATTCCCGTTGAATACCTGGAAAACTTTCTCAAGTAGAACAGGTTCAAACAAGTGCAGATGATGAAGATTAGAATAAATACCTAACTCTTCAATACCTAGACATCAACAAACATCCATAAACATCAAAAAAAGCACTCAGAAAAACATGACCTCACCAAATGAACTAAATAAGGTACCAATCTTATTTGGTCACTAAATAAGTGACCAATCCTGAAGTGATGGAGATATGTGACCTTTCAGACAAAGAATTCAAAATAACTATCCTGAAGATGCTCAATTCACTTCAAGACAATACACAAAAGGAACTCTGAAGCTATCAGAGAAATTTAACAAAGAGATTGAAATAATAAAAAAATATCAAGCAGAAATTCTGGAGCTTGAGAATTCAATTGAAAAACTGAGAAATTAATCAGAGTCTCTCAATATCAGAATTGACTAAGCAGAAGAAAGAATTAGTGAGCTTGAAGCCAGGTTACTTGAATATACATAATCAGAGGAGAAAAAAGAATAAAGCATGCCTACCGGATCTAGAAAATAGACTCAGAAGGGCAACTCTAAGAGCTATTGGCCTTAAAGAGGAGTTAGAGAGAGAGGGAGAGATGGAGCTAGAAAGTTTATTCCAAGGAATTATAACAGGGAACATTATAAACTTATAGAAAGATGTTAACATTCAGGTACAAGAAGGTCATAGAACACCAAGCAGATTTAACCCAAACAACACAACCTCAAGGATGCAATAATTAAGCTTCCAAGGTCATGGATAAAGAAAAGTTCCTCAGGAAAGCAAGAAAAAGGAAAACACACACACACACACACACACACACACGTATGTAAAAGAGCTCTAATACAACTGGCAGCATACTTCTCACAGGCCAGGAAAGAGTGGCATGACATAGTCAAAGTGCTGAAGGAACAAAACTTAACCTTAGAATATAATATAATATTACATTATATCTTCAAACATGAAGGAGAAATAAAGACTTTCCAAAACAAACAAAACCTGAGGGATTTTGTCAACATCAGACCTGTCCTACAAGAAATGCTAAAAGGAATGCTTCAATATGAAAACAATGAACGTTAATGAACAGCAAGTAATCATCTAGAGGTGTACAACTAACTGGTAACATAAGTACACAAACACTGAATACTCTGTGGCTATAATTGCAGTGCATAAACCACTTATATCTTGAGGAAGAAGACTAAAAGACAATCCTATCAAAAATAACTACAACAACTTTTAGAAAGATAGTATACAAAGATGTGGATGGAAACAAGGAAAAAGTTCAAAAATGAGGTGGATGGAGTTAAAAGGTAGAATTTCTGTTAGATTTCTCTTTTTTTATTTGTTTGTAAGCACAGTTGTCACATGTTTAATGTAATTGGTTATAAAATGTTTTTTGCAACCTCAAATCAAAAAACCTATAGCAGATACATGAAAAATAAAAATCAAGAAATTAAAACATACTACTAGAGAAAATCATTTTTAGCAAAGGAACAGGAAGGGAGTAAGAAAGAAATAGAAGACCACGAAACAACCATCCTTACCTATCAATAATAATGTTGAATATGTGTGGACTAAACTATCCAATCAAAAGCAGCTCAATGGATTAAAAAAAAAAAACAAGAGCCAACTATATGTAGACTAGAAGAAACATGCTTCACCAATAAAGATACACATAGACTGGAAATAAAGGGATGGAAAAAGATATTCAATGCAAATAGAAACGAAAAAAAAAGCAGAAGTAGCATACTTCTATAAAATAAAATAGATTGCAAGGCAACAACTGTAAAAAGAGACAAAGAAGATCATTATAAATGACAAAAGGGTCAATTCAGCAAGAAGATATAATAATTCTAAATATATATGCCCCTAACACTGGAGCACACTGATACATATAGTAGATATTATCAGAGCTAAAGAGAGAGATAGACCCCCACAAAATAATTGTTGGAGACCGCAACAGTCCACTTCAGCACTGGACAGACCATCCAGACAGAAAATCAACAATGACACATTGGACTTAACCTGTACTATAGACCAAATGGACCTAACAGATATTTACAGAATTTTTCATCCAACAGCTGCAGAATACACATTCTTCTACTCAGCTAATGGATTATTCTTAAGGATAAACCATATGTTCGGCCACAAATTTTTAAAAATTAAAAAAAAACAACAAGGAAATAATACCAAGTATTTTCTCTGGCCACATGGAATAAAACTAGAAAACAATAAAAAGAAGAACATTGGAAAATATACAGACTCATAGAAATTAAATAATATGCTCCTGAATGACCAGTGGGCCAAAGAAGAGATTAAGAAGAAAAATTTAAAATATCTCAAAACAAATGAAAATGAAAATACGACATATCAAAACCTATTGGATATAATAAAAGCAGAAAGAAGAGGAAAGCTTAAAGCAATGTGTCTACATCAAAAAAGTAGAAAAGCTTCAAATAAAGAATCTAATGATGCATCTCCAAAAACTAGAAAAGCAAAAGCAAACCAAACCTTAAATTAGTAGAAGAAAAGGAATAATAAAGCTCAAGGCAGAAATAAATGAAATTGAAACAAAAAATATAAAAGATCAATGAAACAAAAAGTTGGTTTTTTGAAAAGTTAAACAAAATTGACACACCTTTAGCCACTCTAAGAAAAAAAAAGAGAAGACCCAAATAAATAAAATTACAGATGAAAAAGGAGACATTATAACTGACACTGAAGAAATTCAAAGATCATTAGAGACTTCTATTAGCAATCATGCGCCAATATATTGGAAAACCTAGAAGAAATGGATAAACTGCTAAACACAACCCACCAGGAAAAAAATCTAAAACCCGAATAAACCAATAACAAGTAATGTGATAGAAGCAGTGTTAAAAAGTTCCCTATCAGAAAGAAGCTGAGGACTCAATGGCTTCACTGCTGAATTCTACCAAGCATTCAAAGAAGGACTAATAACAATCCTACTAAAATGTTCCAAAAAAGATCAAGGAGGAAGGAAAAGGGGCAGAAGATGGCGGATGAGAAACACGCCAGACAGAGTGTCTCTGCAGAAAAGACAGATTCTAGCAGAAATTAGAAGAAAGAAGCAAGAAGACGAGCCTACATCGGATGAGGGTCGGCAGGAGGAGTACCTGAGACCACGGGAGACTCCACGGGAGGAGGTCGCGGAGGAGAACTGGAGGCTGGGACCCCCGGAGCAGCCCGGAGACCAGCGGGAAGGGGAGGTGGATCTGCCGTTTCCCCTCCCCTGCATCCCGGACTGCTGGTGGCTCCCCAGCAAGCGGAGGGACCTGCGGACACCAGCCCAGCGACAACTGCCGCCAGTGAGCGGTAAGCCAGTAGCAGACGCGGCACCAGGCTCCCAACTCCCTCGGGCACCTCCGTGTGCACAGACCCGAGCCGCGCGGCAGATGCCATATTGCCTCCTCCTCCCCTCCCCCGACCCTACCCGT